>CAUYSK010074173.1:0-89682 GCA_963575035.1 Avahi laniger | reverse complement strand
GGAAGGGGAGAAAATATTTGTAAGCTACACATCCAATAAAGGGCTAGTAACCAGAATTTACAAAGAACTCAAACAAATCAGCAAGGAAAACAACAAACAACCCTATTAAAAAGTGGGTAAAAGTTATGAACAGAAGCTTCTCAAAAGAAGAAAGACAAAAAGCCAATATACATATGAAAAAATGCTCAATGTCACTAATCATCAGGGAAAGGCAAATTAAAACCACAATTAGATATCACCTTACCCCAGTCAGAAGAGCTTTTATTAAAAAGTCCAAAAACAATAGATGTTGGTGTGGATGCAGAGGGAAAGGAACACTTCTACACTGTTGGTGGGACTGCAAATTAGTACAATCTCTATGGAAAAAAGTATGGAGATTCCTCACAGAACTAAAAGTACACCTACCATTTGATCCTGCAATCAATCCCACTATTGGATATTTTACCCAAGGGAAAAGAAGACTTTTCATCAAAAAGACACCTGCACTTGAAAGTTTACTGCAGCATAATTCATAATGCAAAGAGGTGGAATCAACCCAAGCACCCATCAATGCATGAGTGAATTAATAAAATGTGATATTTGTATATCATGGTTTAATACTCAGCCCTGAAAAAGATGAATTAATACCTTTTGCAATAATCTGGATTGAACTGAAGACTATTCTCCTAAGTGAGGTGTCTCAAGAATGGAGAAACAAACACTACATGTATCACTATTAAATTGGAACTAACCGATGAGCACACATATGCACAGAGGGAAGTAAAATTCAGTGGAAATCAACCAAGGGGCAGGGTGTAGGAGGAGAGGGGCAAAAACCTACCTAACGGGTAGTATGAACACTATTTGGGTGACAGACACACCTTAACCAGGAATCATGCATCACAGAAGTGATCCATGTAACCTACAACATTTGTACCCCCTTAATATTTTGAAATAAAAAAAAAGTTAGTAGGTTAAAGTTAAAGGTGGAGCTTCAGCTTAGGTCTTTCTATTCAATTCCATGTCTGTGATATTGTGCTATACTGCCTCTTTACTCACAACTCAGAATATTGGACCTTGAATGAATTAGATCATTGCTAATTTTATATTTGTTACAAAGTGGCATTTTTATGAGTTTCGAGAAATTTATCTTTACGTAAATTGAGTGGATGATGATTTGAAACTTAATTTTCAAATTCTACACATTAGAATTTAGAAACTAGACCTGTTACAGCAGGTAAGTTCGTTTTGATTCCAGAGAACATTAAATCTCTTGGTGATGATTCAATTAATGCAGTCTGGAACTTCCCAGATAGCTCTTATGGGGCAATGATGCAGGAGGGACATATTATCAAGATTCCTGATAAATTCAACTTTTAACCAACCTCCCTGAGATAGATCCAAGGCAATAGTCATGCCTTTTTCTTTAGGGACTCTTCAGGGAGCACGATGGACCAGATGATGATGTAGAATGGCATTTCCATAGTTAAAAAGAATTTTTGTAGGTCACTGTATGTAGTGTTCTCTCAGCAAGAATATTCTTAACTTTATACATAAATATTCTTTGTTTTTTTCAACAGCTGTATTGAAATATAATTTACATTCCATATAATTTACTCATTTAAAGTATACAATCCAGTGGTTTATGGCATATTACATTATTAATTTTTAAAATTCTGGTAAAATATATATAACAACATTTTCATTTTAGCCATTTTAAGTATACAATTCAATGGCATTAATGACATTCATGGTATCGTGCAGCCATCACAACTATCTATTTCCAAAGCTTTTTTGAACACTCAAACAAAAACTCTGTAATTATTAGGCAATAACTGCCTATTCCTCCACCTTCCAGCCCCTTGTAACCTCTAGTCTGCTTTTCATCCCAATAAATTTGCCTATTGTAGATGCTTTGCGTAAGTGGGATCATACAATATTTGTCCTTTTGTGTCTGGCTTATCTCTGCATAATGTTTTGAAGGTTCATCCATGTGGTAGTATGTATTAGAATTTCATTCCTTTTTATGGCTGAATAACATTCTATTATAAACACAATATTCTTGAATGAAGATATGGATTCCATGCATGGCTGTAGATCTTGTGAGTAAAATAACACAGTTTTATGTCAAATGTTTCATTTGACAACACCAACTTGGAAAACCTGCTGAGGACATTTTTAGAATGGTACTTTCCAATCTATAGAGAACGGTAATATTATTTACTTAATGTTTTTCTTGAAATCAATTCACTTTTTAAAAATCTTAAATATCTACCTTATCTTGTCCTAAGCAATCATTGCGAAGTCAATTGATTGACAAAATCCTGCATGTTGCTACTAACAGCATTTACACACGTTTTTCTGTGTACCTCCTAAAAAGCATCTTCTACCTTAGTCTCATCATAGAATGTAAATCACTTCCCTAAGATCCAAACTTGAGGGGTGGGCTTGTGTCAGTATATACTAGAATGCTGAATCCCCCATGGAATATGTAATGAAGAGAGGAGTTGTAACAAATATAACCTGGTGTTAAGGCTGGGGATGAACTAGGAGTTAATTAGCAGGTTGAGGTTTGGGGCTGAAACTCCTTCTCATCAGCTGTGTGATCCTGACCTAGTCCTCCCTAGCTTAGTTTTCCTCTGTCTCTAGCAGATTGGAAAAGATCATATGCTCCTGACCCCTCGTGCCTGGGAGTTCTGCTTCCTTCCTCTCCCCTGTCCAGGAATGGCAGGGCCAGTATACCCTTCTGCACTTCCAGTCCCTGGAGTTGTATCCAAGGGATTTCCATTACTTTGGCTTTGTCATATTTACACAATGTCCCCTTTCACTTCTCTCCCCTGTGTTATGTTAGCTCAGACTCAGTCTGATGTAACTCTTAGTGATTTCACCTCTAAGGAGGACATTAGAAGAGCTAGCGTCAAGGACCTCACCTACCTTCATTTAGAGCTGTGGGCATCTGGACTGTGTCCATTCCAGTAACAATAAAATGGCAGTAAACCAGAAAAAAGTGCCATGCTCCTCAGAGCTTTGAGAACGAGTTCTGGAGCACTCTGCTTACAGGGATGTTGCTTGTCAGTGAGTAAATCAACTCTGTCCTCACACCCCCATCCCGCTGGGGACATCTCTGATTTTGTGGGATGGGCTCGATTCGTCAGTCATTCTCTCTCTCCCCCCATTCGAGGTTAGGAGAGTATCTCTCCCTCCTTCTCTCCCAGCACGTTTAGTGAGCTGATGGGCCCCCTAGGTTTTGTTGCCAACCACAGCTTAGCCCTTGTCAGAGAGATTATTATATGAACCCTGGGTGACTTCTGACTGCAGAAGGGCCCCGGGATTTACATTTTTGCATTCCAAAGCCAGGAATATAAATGACTAATGGAATACGGGGCCACCAAATATTCATATGTCTATTTTGAAATTTACATTTCTCCATTTCTTATGATGGAGTTTGCTGCTCCCGGGGTCGTAGTTGATGGGCTGGTGGCATCAGTGGTGACATAAAGCAATCATCTGGAGAGAGTGCTTCCAGCCCAACCGGCGCACTGTGATGTGCTGCAGGTTATTATGCCAGCAATTCAGCAGTAATCGAACCCCCCATCTCCTCGGCCCTCTCCCTGCTTCCCTTTTATGATGCCCAATAAATTTAACATGCTCCAATTTGCCTCATCCACCAACCTAATACTGTTTGAATTAAGAGTCTCTTCTGTAGCTTTCAACAATGGAAACTTTGCTTTCTCCAACCAAATTATTTATAAAGGCCATGCACGAGTATGCCAGAAAGGGGCAGAACAATGCAGATACAGATGGTGCAAATGTGCTGGTCCGTATAGAAGCCTGGGTTGCTCGGTCGTTGAACTTGTCATCTACATGATATACTGAGATGGGAGAGAATGTCTGTACACATTTATCTCAAAAGAAGAGACTGTGTTAGATTAGGAATTTTTATAAAAGTGATGCACATACTTGATGGTTCTCTGGTCCCTGATACTTTTCATGGCATATAGTAAGAATTAATGATAGCAGTAATAACAAAAATGATGGTAACATTACTTAAGCATCTATTACAAGTTGAATTATCCTAATGCCTTTTCACGCATGTAAAAAATTTCCAACTATGGCTTCATGAGATCGATCCTTTTTTTCAACGTGCTTATAGAGGTAGAAACAGGTTCAGAGAGCTTTAAGTAAGTTCCTCAAGATTACACATTGTCTGGTACATGTTTTTAACACTACCCAGTACCACCATGTGGGGTGGGCCAGAAGCAGTGACCTTGACATGAATGTTACTGCATTTCCATTTCACTCAAACCACTCACCACCACCCTCCACCCATTGGTATTTACAAAGCATCTACTCTGTGTAGGCCCTGTTCTGGACACTTGGGATACAGCAGTGACGACGGCCAACAGTCCCTGGTCATGTGTAGTTAATATTTTAATAAGTGCTGTTAGACAATAACCATGTAAACAAATAAACCATACACTTTCTCACATTGACTGGTGCCTCAAAGAAAACGCGTTGGAGCTATGCAACAGAAGAATAGTGTCCCTTTGGGGAGAAGGAGCTGCTTTAGGTGAGATAGTCAAAAAAGGTTTCCCCCAGGAAAGGACATTTGAGTTGACCTAAATGATGAAGACAAGCTGGGAGCCAGTGTGTGGAGGGTAGGATTCAGGTAGTGGAAAGGCAACTGCGAAGACCAAGGCAGGAACCAGTGCGTATGTTGGAAAGCCTGCAGGAAAACCAGAGTAGCTGAAGCATTATTAGCCACAGAGAGAGTGTAGATTGCAAAGTCAGGAGGTTGGTAGACCTCAGGGCATGCAGAGCAGGGCAGGGAGTGTGGATGCCGTGGTGTTTTCAGTTCTTTCAATCAATATTTTACTGCCTGCAGCCCATTTTCTTTTACGGCCTGTCTTCTTTTCCTTCTGCCTTGACTTGAGTCTTACCTCATAATGGGCATTTTAATCCTCTCTCTGATACAACCCAATGCTTCTTGCTGGGCACCTTGCTTTGTTCCAGCTCAGAGCAGCATTAAAAAAGAACAGAGGAAGTCTCCAGCTGAGAGGGACTCAGGAAGGAGGGCAGGTTGCAATCTAAGAGCTCTAATTAAATCAATGCCATGCACATCCTGTCCACAAAGCTGGGGGCAGTTGCATGCCCTTTACTGACGCCATGATATACACTTAAGAGTTGTGCGACTTCACAGAAGCAATTAAATTGCCCTGTTTAATCAGTGGTAAGGCCACCATCAATAACGATTATTATTTTTATTGATTCGATAAGTACACAGTGGAAATAATCACAAAGAATAGCTATCTCTTTTTCCCCTGTCCTTTGCCTAAGTGCTAAACCCTGGGCTATCCAGGCTGAATCTAGAGTGATCTCTTCAGCAATCTCACTGCAGATCTGTATGCAATCAAGAATTCCTACTGTATAAAATTTCCAAGCTAAAAAAAAAGAAAAGAAAACCATGTTTTTCAGTTGAAACAGACTTAGAAATTTTCTGTTTTCCAGTCCTTTCATTGGTGGCAAAGGAATGCTCCCTGTGGTAAGTAATTATATATGCATTTTCTCTTTCAGCCTTATTGATCTTCTGTTTGGTTTTACTGTAGATCAGTCTGTGATCTCATTTTGGCCAGAAATGTAGGTTCAGTAGACACAAAATAGGCCTGGACATTGCTTAGTTGTGGATATATACACAACTGCATGGATGTTAGAACATCTAAAGGAAGATCTAAGTGGAGTCATCAGAATTTTGGAAGCTACTTTGACCTCAGGACTGTTATTATCTTGCTCCATCTCCCTTATAGATTGACACTTTGTATATGTAGTTCTGAAGGTCTCAATTACCTCCCCTCACCCTTTTGCCTAATGAATTCCATATACTTGTGACCTAGGAAGAAAAGCAGACTCAAAAGGAACTAAAATTGGAGTTCAGGCTTGGGGAACAGAAGTGAACCTTGATTCGGGGGAAAGAAGGGGCCCTTACTCACGTGTGCAGTCACCTGAACTGTCCCTCTCTACTGCGCCTGCATGGGGGAGCCATGAAGGAATAGGGAGGGATTCTTGGTCTTCCCTCGTACTCTTCTCAGAGGATAGCACATCGTCATTCCCACCTGACTTCATTTAAGACATTAGTCTCAGGAACCCTGAAAGATAATCAAGAGACCCTCTTTGGATTTTTGGCCAGGATGTATTTACCTGGGGGAAGAGTGTGGACACATTGTGTCCACTGATAAATAATCCTCCTCCTCCTCAGTGGAAGGTGAGCCCTTTAGTGCCACCTGAGACTTGTATGGGACACTGGCTCTCACAGTTCTCATCCAAGGGCTGCTTTGTTTCTAGATAATTCTGTAGCTCTTCAATAAAACCTGGAAACCATCATCTGTGAGGAGAAACCATGTCCTAGGTTGTGTCAGATGTCTGTATATGTTCCATGAAGAACAGGTTCTGTCATCAGAGAGGTTTGGGAAGTCCTTTAAATTCAGTGTTGGTCTTGGTCATTAACAAGATATATTAGCATAGGAAGGGTTTGAAATTCTAATTTCTTAGCATTTTCCAAACATAATCAAAGAACTCTTGAGTTATTTGATTTAATGTAGTCAGAGCAGGCCTGTTCCCCATAACATGTGTTGGGAAAAGCTGGTCTAGAGGATGAGCTACTTATGTTTGTTTCTGTGGGCTTGCATATGCATGAGGTAAGTGTCCTTTCACTAGGGAAGACATTTTAGTGGGAAATTCCATGACAGTGCTGTACAGATTGTTGTTGTGAGAGAGATCTATGCTCCCCAACTTAAATATCTGTACATGTATCTCCTCTAGACCCAAAGTTACTAATCTGCATCATGGAAGGACTTAGTCTTTTGGGCTAGAATGTACCATTAGATCTAGGAACTATGCATTTTGTGATTCCTTTTTTTGAATTTTATATTAATATTTAGAGTATTTATATCTTGATAACCAATGGCTTCAAATTTTAAAAAGTGATTTTAACTGAAATTTATAGTTATCATGTCATATTTTATACCTTAGGGAATCATAACCATTAGACACAAACTATTTCATTTACTGTTTGTTAAAAGTCTGTTGACTTTATTACTTTAAAATAGTATATCTAATCTCTTTGTTGTTTGTGTATGACTTTCATAAACTTTGCCGTATCTCTGTTAAACTTGTACTATTATGTACTTGATACAAAGGCAACGCCCAGTGATGACACTCTTCAGAGAAATACAAATTTGGGCATAAAGTCATGGTGCCTGAATTCTACCCAGAAATGTTCTTAAATGGCAGTTGGGGTTGAGGTGACATGCAACTCCCTCTCCAGAGCAGTGAGGTAGAGGTGGGTTCCTGGGTCCTCAGGTATTTTCCCCATCAAGTATCCCTGGATCAGGTGAATGCAAAAGGCATTAACTACTGGGGATATTCCAGGGTGAAATAAAATGATCCATGTAGAATTCATACCAGGGTACCTCCTATAATATAGGAAACATCTAACAAGTACTTCTATTGTTGTCATTATTTTTATTATCTTCAAATACCTTTTTCTTCTTTTATAGATTTTTATAATCTTCCTTTTTTTAATGAATGAAGCAGGATATACATTTATTTAGCAAAAGTAGGAGATATGTTTCTGAATATTTGAAGACATTTGTAGATATTTGTCACCATTTTTGGTATTCCAACTCTCCCATCTTACTGGTATCTGAGTAATTCATAGTATATCCTAAACTGTTTCATATCATAAGTTTCAGGTGTTAGAACAAGTCATTATATGCTGCTTAAGCCTCAAATTGGTAAGAAAACAAAAAAAGAATAAGTCATTGTATAAGTCTTTTATGAAGATCTTAAAACACACAGGAAGAGAAATATATTTGCCCATATTTTTTCTCTTTAGTCAAGCCCATCTAAACTTATTGCATATAAATTGGAAGAATTAAATAAATGAGTTGAGAAAATGGTATTTCTAACATCAAATTAAATATGGATCATATGACTATAATGGATCTGGGGCACAATCTGTATATATTTATTTGCAAACCAATTGGGCTATTTCTAAACTGACCAAGTCTAACGGAATACAACCATTTCTGGGGAATAGGTCATGCAGGGCCAGGCATTAAAGGTGGATATTGTATGCACTTGTGTGTGTGTGTGTGAGCACACCTGCGCGTGTGTGTGTGTGTGTGTATGTATTTCCTTGAAAAGCCAATGGGAACACTCAGTACATCCCAAATGTATCTGTGTTCTTTCTAGTCAGTTATTTTGTTTAGTTAGAACATAGTACCAGTAAGGTAAAAGTTACATATCTTATCCTTTGCTACTTACAGGAAAAAAGCAGAATGATGAAACACACCTATTTTTTGTAAAAATTAGATCAATAATCACCCTGGTAGGAAAAGAGAGTATCCATATTTTGAGATTGGAGTGGTTATTATTTTTTGACCATATATGTCAATTTTAGGCAGGATCATTACTTTTCTGCTCTAAAGGATGAAGATCACAACTTCTCCTACCATTCCCCCCCACCTCTCAAGTTTTGTTAGTCACATTGTTATCTTTATATTGTCAATGACAATCGCATTATCTTCTATAACAATACTTTCTGTAGTTGTTTAGTATTGATTCCATATTTAAGTGAACTAAGAGGTTATTAGCAGTTCTTTTGATCATATCTTCTCCATTCCTAAATTCTTATTCAAACCCTAATTGGCTGGATTTTTTTCTCAGGACATTATCTTTCTCATAAAGGGCTCATGAGTCCTGGATTTCTTAAGTTCTGTGTGTGTTATGATTGAATGATATTTTAGTTTGGTATAATATATTTATGATGTACTATATACATATACACGTATATCAAAAATATATACACATATAGGTTTCTTCATTGCTTTCCAGTATTGAATGTGATGATTTTGGGTAAGTATGAGATCAAACTGACTTTTTATCCTTGTAGGAGGTTTTTTTTTTCCCCTTCCATCTTGATATCTAGAGAACTTTTTTCCTTGAATTTCAGTAACTTTAGAATTTATCTGATTATTAATCATTCTATATATCATTTTGTTGAAACTTGGTAAACTCTTTAATCTGCAGATTTTTTTCCATTTTGAGGACTTTTTTGTAATAAATATTTGACTATATTTTCTTTTCCATTAGCTGTACAAATAAAAATATGAATATTAGCTGATCTAATTACTCTATTTTTTCAAAAATATGCATTCACTGTGATTATGTCAACCTTTGGCTCTATAAGTAATTTGATTTTTAATGTGATCCCCTTGTTCTTTCCAAATTGCTTTTTAGTTCAGAATCATTCTGTTTTGGTCTTTGTTTTGTTTCCTTAGGTCTTCTTTTCCAATCCATTCATTTGTGTGTGGAGGTTTTTATTATTATTATTATTTTGTGAGATTATGCTATTTGTGATTGGCTGAGCTTCTTGAATCTGTAAACATTTTTTTTACTGGATTTGGTGAGTTTTTGCATGTTATTTCTTAAAATACTTTTTCTTCACAATCTCTTCTTCCTTTCCTTATATTACTCTTCTTACATATATGTTAGACCTTTTAATATTATCCCACAGGTCCCTGAGGCTCTGTTCATTTTATTTTTTCAAGCTATTTCTCTCTAGTCTTCACCTTGGATAATTTATTCTTACCTGCCTTCAAATTTATTGAATCTTTCCTCTGTTATTTCCATTCTGCTATTGAGCCAATCTAGTGAATTTTTCATTTCACATGTTACATTTTTCAGGTCTAACAGTTCTAAATTTTTTATAGCTTCTATTTCTTTCCTAAGAACTATTTTTCCATTACTTTCAAATATGTTTAACTTTATCTCATGGAGCTATAATAGCTGCTTTGTAGCTGCTTTGTTGATAATGCCAACATCTGAGTGATCTTGGGGTTCATATTTGTTGATTAATTTTTTCCTTGAAAATTTGGTCACATTTTCCTATTTCTTTGTATATTGAGTAATTTCTGGCTTGTATCCTAGGCATTCAAACATTGTTTCTTCAGTAGTGATCATAATATAGCGCTTTGAAGCATTTTATTTCTTCTTTGTTTGTTTTAGCAGGGAATCAACAACATTACTTTCTGACCACAGGTTTTATCTTGCCTCTTTTTGGTTCTGAGTTCAGCTTTCAAAGCCTTTGCCATCCTCTTCTGGATCTGCCTTATGCACATACACTCAAGAGGGAGTATGAAACTTGGGTGGTGGTTTTCGGTCTTCATTCAGCTCTCAGAGCCCTTCCTACGCTGCTCTGGATATGTGCTGCACACGGACAGCTCAGGGATGAGCTGGAAACTGGTATCATTTCACATATAGAATTAAGGGATCCCCTTCTCCATCCCCTTCCACTCTGGGTTTCCCTCTACACCTTCCAGTCCTTGGGACTCCTTTTCTTAGTTCTTCAGCCCAGAAATTAGAAAGCAGAGTTTTAGATTCCCACACTGCTCCTTTGTCACACAACTCTGTGATTGGGACCCACAGTTGGAGCAAAGCCACATAAAAAAGAGAAATAAACCCAGAAACTCATCTGCTGGTGGGTAGCTTCTCCACAGTCCACCTGCTTTTGTTTTACTTTACAGCATCCTCAGCATCCTTGTATTTTGTGCAAGGTTTTTAGTTGTAATCAGTGAAAAAAATAGGATATCGTGGGCTTACCCCATTGTGCTGGAGGCAGACTCTCATTCAATTGAATTGCATTCAACTGAGCCCCTCTTTTATGAAAGTCTTGTTCTTATTAAGTTGTTTTATAGCATAAAACAACAATATTTCTCCTGTCCTTTCAATTGTTGGGTTCTTTGTCTTTTATAGATCGGTTTCTGTCTTCCCTTTCCTGGTTTTGTTGTTGTTTTCCAGCAGGTCTGAATGTCTTCCATGCTGTTTGTTTTCTCTCTGATCATGTTTGAGTGACTCTGAGACTATACAGTGTAAATGGTTTCTTCATTATCTTTCCCCTCATATAAGACGAGCTTCCTTTACCCTCAGAGTTGCAATTTGAGGAGTAAGTATTCCATTTTATCCACGTTTTGTAGCTTGAGAAAATGGTGCAGGGAGGAGAATAGCTCAGCTGAGAAGGGATGTGATCTTTCTTTGAATACTGAGACTCAGTTTTCTCATCTGATATTCTGTTAAACCTTCATCAGGGGTTACTTCCGGATTTGGATCATTTCTCCAATTTAATATGTAGTCTTAGAATTTTCATGCCCAGTTGTTAGTTTTCTATGTTTTACTTTTCTTTTTCAATAGTTATTTAACCCATTACTCAGTCAGAAGAAGGAGAAGAGACCATAAGAATACCTATATAGAGTTTGTTTATTTCCAGATTTGGGTGCATTAATGAGAATTTTTAGGATTTTTGTGGACTCCCTGTAAAATTACCAGTGATGTCTAATTTTGTTTAAAGATAAATTGTGCTGTACCTCTGGGCAGCCCCAAAATCTTCTTTCTCATTGAATTCCAGCTTCTACATCTGTGTTTATGTGGTTACCCAACTTAAAATAGATATCTTTTCTCAAATCATGGAAATGTGCCCCTGAAAATCGAAATGTTCCTGTGAAGGTTTTGTCATTACTGAATCTTCCACAGAAAATTCTTTTAAAAACATAATAGTATAATGACTTAGAAAGTGCTTTATGAACTATAAAGTGCTTGACGCATGTGAGACTGTGATATCATCATCATTCATGTCACCTGTGCTGCTAATCGTCAGTGGGTTAGCCAGGGAGCAGGCTTTCCTCACCGCTGCTTTGTTCTACTGTCTTGTCCTGACCTTGACACTCTGGCAGCAGTGACCCTCAGCAAGATAACCCTGACAATCAGCAGTGACTCAACCTGCTCTATTACCTGCCTTTGTTAGTAGCACTCAGTGTTTGTTTCTTGTCCATTGTCTCTGTAATAAAACATTTTCTTTTACAGAAATCCGGAGTCTAATTTCACAAAAGCTATGCTACGGAACCTTTTCTTGCCTTGCCCCTCCTCCTGAAAACCAGTAACGTGCATTTCAAATTTGAGCTCACAAGCCAATTGAACTTTCCTGGAATATTCTTTTACTTTGCCTAACATCTTGAAATATTGATTTGGTACTATGGTTATACACACTCTCAAAAACTGCTGTTGCTGGGTGGAGAGAAGTATGCGTGATGGAGCTGGTGGGTTTGAAGAAGTTTGAGTGTTTTATTTGGATGCACTTTTCATATGCATTTATTCTGTTTCCCTGTTTTAACTATAAAGTCCTTGAAGATAGGAATAATGATTAAGACTGTTCTGGAAAAAAGGAGTGTGATGGAAAACATGAGCAATACCTACAGTACTAAAAATGAGAGAAGTATAATGCTAAGGACTGCTGACCAAATACAGTAACACTAAATTGCAGTGGTTAAGAGCATGAACTTAACAATTTGACCAATTATAGCAGGATGACTTTGGACAAGTTACTTAACCTTTCTGGGTCACATCTGTAATTTAGAGATAATAAGAGTATTTGCCTCCTAGGGCTGTTGATGATGTAAAGTGTTTATAGCAGTGCCTGGAATATAATATAGGCAAAAAAATGTTATCTGCTGTTAATATCATCATCATCATCATCATCATTTTATTAAGTTTTCCTTTGTCAAGGAGGTAAGTACAGGATAAATGAAAAGATATAAAGCTTGTATAGCATGAGGTAAGAATATGAGATTTACTTTGCTAAAAGTTGGTATAGGTTAAGGATTAAAAAAAAAACAAGTACTTCTTGTAGGCATTGTTTTAAAAAATGTTACATGTGTTACCTAATTTAATACAACACTATGAGGTGGTGCTAATCTAGCCCCATTTTATAGACAAGGAAACTGAGGCACTGAGAAGTTAAATAACCAGCCCAAGTTCCCATCACTAGTAAATGGTGAAGCTAAGATTTGAATCCAGCCAACCTCTGAGTTTTAACCCTTATTTGGATATGTGTGTGGGGGTTGGGGGTTATCTAGAGTAAGTTATTGGTGAATTTAGATGTTCAGACAATGTCTTCACATTTAAGATCAGTGTCAAGGGGGAAATTTTGAAACATGCTCTGTTGTCAGAAAAAATCCAGGGACATTCATGGAACTGAGGCCTGAGCCAGAGAAGAGGTGCTTATAATTTGATTCAAGGTAGGAATTAACCAGGAAGGAATAAAAAGTGATTATGGGGTGTGTGGATAACAGATCTGGGCGGTGATAGGAAGAATGGTGGGCAGGTAGGTATTCAGAACAGCTGCGCATGATTCCCTTTTGCCATCTTCTGTTTTAGTGGCCTTGGGCAAGCTGGTTCAGGTGGGGGGCTTGGTTTACACAGTGGTGAAATGAATAATTATGTGGAATTACTTCTGTGTACCCTTTAGGTTTTGAAACTCAGACCTTTTTGTATTGTATACCTATACACCCTGAAACTGGACATTATCAATGTCATTAATTTAGCATTTTTCTTTCTTATTTTGTATTATATTTTGCACGTTTGTCATTCATTTATTTAGCCCCTGTTTGTTCTGTGTGTATTATAAGCTCACTGTGTGACTTGTTTCCTTAATTAAAATTTGGATGGGAGAGAACTATTTACCTGCGGAAATTCTCAGAATTCTAACAAAGTATCTTAAGTATAATAGGTACATTTCAGCGCTGCTCATGGTGATGATACTGGTGCCGTAGTGTGTCGAATGCTGCCTGGAGTTGAGTGCAACAAGCATGAGAAAAGCTCCATAAAATATCATTTTATGCAATATCATTTATAGACAATCTGCCTTTTTTGTTTTTTTTTTTTAAGTATTGGGCTATGTGCTGAGAAAACTGTAAATATGAGTAAAATGATCCCTGCCTTCAAGAAGCTTGCCAAAAAGGGCACAAGTAACCATCAAAGAGTTTAAGCTCCCAGGGATGAGAACGGTTATTTGGTCCAACTCTCCACAGGCACTGAATGCCCATTACAACATCTCCACCAAGTGGTTGTCTGACATCTTCTTGAACACTTCAGTGACTGTGAACTCACTACTGCTAATTCTACTCAGGGTAGAACGATAAGCTCTCAAGTTTTGTGTGAGAGGAGGTATCTTTCTAAAGAGCAAAGGTCTTCTATAGGCTGAGGAAAAGCCATGGAGATCATCTTGGAGATCAGAATTTGGCAAGTGGAGGTACACAGAAAAGGACCTCAAAGATCCTTTGTAGGAGCAAAGTCACAGAAGTACAAAAAGCCAAGGGCATGTTGGAGAAACATCAAATGGTCTAGCTTGATCATTTAGCAGTGATGGGTCGAGGGTAGGGAGCAAGTAACATTGTTAAGCACAGACAGGGGCTGTAATTTGGAGGACCTTGAATGCCCTCTACATTTGGGGTGGATAATGACCCTAACGAAAACCATAATTCTATATCCAATGGGTGGCAGGTTGAGTAAATCACTGTTAGCGGTTGGATCTGATATGTTCCCCAAATCCGTATCCTTTATACTCGCCTGGTTATCTTTCCCCTCATCCCCCATGGATTTTCCTCAGTTCAAAGAGACGTGGTTAGAGCAGGAATTATGAAGGGCCCTCTGCTGGCCTTATTTCCATGTAGATCTGTTTTATATGCATAATAACTCTAAGGGGAAGCTGTGTCAATCTGCCCTACCTGACAGAGCCCTAAATCCTCCCAACGCTGCCTCCACTATTGGACGTGTGCCAAGTGGCTTACAACCTCAGAGAGAGAAAGCATCCTGATTTTTGTGTGTGGAAGGTGGGGGACAGTGATAAACAGGTCTTGGCCTGTTATTGTCATCCCCCATGATAATGAACCCATCACTAGCATAGGAATTTAATGCAATGATTTTTCCAAGAGCCATCTAGCCCCATTGCAGCCCTGCCTGAAAATGTAAATATACCCTTTCTGGGGACAGATTTGCATTTTTTGGTGAAAGAAATTCATGTATATGGCAAAGATGCCTCTGTAATTATAGAAAGTTTATTTCTGTCCCCAGATGTCAGCAATCAAATTCCACATAAATATATTTTGTGTAAATCTGTCGGCAGCTGGTCTCCATTCAGGTTTCTGGAGATATTAGCCTGTCTTTGAGTTTATGACAAAGTTAAAAATTATTCATTAAACTGACCTGCAGTATATTCAGTAACTGGAAAATTGCCTTGCAGTTCTATTTGGTTTGTAGATGTGATCACAAGTAAATTTTTAACTTAATTAATTGGCCGTTTCTGTTGACAAGAAATTTATGTGGTAATAATTTGCTCGAAATAGATGCCGACTGTAGGAAATGAGATATCCATCATAGGCTTGTGTTCCACCAGCTGCACAGTGGCTATTATGAAAGTATTTCAGCCTGCGTCGACCCCAGTGTTTGTGCAGTCAAGATTATATATACCCACGATCCATAGCCTGCCAGAGAGGCGCTGGTGGAGGTCTATGATAACAAAGACTTTGTGATTTATGGCTTGCTGTGAAAGCAGAGCTTGATGAGATTAAACAATTTCATAGCACAAGTGTTTCTCAAGACCTGATTTGTAGTTGCAAGCTGATGGTAAATCACATTTATATATCTGCAAGCGTGCTCAGCAGAGGACTGCAATTACAGTTTAAGACAGCTACTTTTTATTTAATTTTTATCCTGGTTTTGTCTCTTTTATATCCCCTTCGTCTGCAAACCATTCACCTTCACAAGTCCTTTCCTGGTTAGAAGGCCAAAGATTGAAGTCAATGATGTTCTTCTTGTCTTTGTGCCAGCTTCGGAGGGAGGTTGGGAAGGTTTCAGAGCAGCACAGACTGGTTCAAACTGGCTTTGACTGGTGTGAGCTCTTTGTTCAATTCTATGGCCAAGGAGAAGTCTGTTTCCTGTTTTCCCTCGGCACGCAGCTGATACTTGAACTTCTCAGTGTACACATGGGGAAAGAAGGACCTTCATCATCCTGGGATATGGGGTAATGCCAGCCCATAGTGTCAAAGGAAGATGAGGATTAAATTCACTTCTGAAGCTCGACTTCAAGGTTGCAGACTACTTCAGGGGCGTACAGCTGACTCCCCTTTAATGTGGAATGTGGAATTGTGTTTCCTTATAGATCAGTGAAGAATAAACTCTGTAATCAGTTTATTTAACCAGTTTGTTGGTTATCTGCTGTGGCCACATCTCTGCATTAAGTACTAATATAGCAGTCTCTGCCCTCAAACAGTTTATAATCTGCATATGGTGCTTAAAAATGAAAAACCCTGGGAGTGGCAAGACTAGTGATAGCCTTCAATGGGTAGCACACACATCGTTGGGAGTCAGAGCGTAAGGGAGAGAGAATTCTCCCAGCTTGGGAGTATAGAAGGTCAATGAATAAATAAGACAAGTGCTCACAGGATAGATCAGATTTCAATTAGGGGAAAGGGAGGGTTCTGGAAATTTCAGTGATCTGCACTAATGGAGGCCTCCAAAACACCCAGCCATGGATTCAAATCCAGGCTGAGTGGCCAGTGATTGAATAATTATGATAACAACATAATAATACCTTTCACTGAATGCTTACTACTATATGCCACAATAAATTCTATCTGTATAATCTCCTTAATCCTCATAATAACCCTAGAAAGCAAGTACTTTTGTGATCTTCTTTTTGGGATTGGGGAAACTGAGGTTCAGAGAGGTTAAGTAACTTGACCACATTCATGCAGGTGTTTGATTGAGCTGGTTCAACCAACACCCGGGTACATTTCACTCCAAAGCCTGTGTTCTTGCTTTGTGTTTGCTGCTTTTGAATAGGGAATATGAATATTGTTAGGGAGGAAATTCCACTGCTGTGCCTGCTGGTCACATCTTCAACAGCACAGGTCGTTTCTCTTTCCCTCAAAGTAACTAAAGTTTGGGGTATTACGTTTGGTCTTTGTGGTAGGCTGAATAATGGCCACTCAAGCACGTCCAAGTCGGAATCGTTAGAACCTGTGAATGTTCCTTTAATGGCCAATTGCAGGTGTGATTAAGGATCCTCAGATGGGGAATAATTCTGTATCCAGGTGGGCTTGATGTAAGGGCAACAGGCCCGGAGAGGGAGTCGGGAGAACTCAGAGTCCGAGGAGGAAGAGTGTGGAGGAAGCAGAGTTTGGAGCAATGCGCTTTTGTGGATGGAATAAGAGGCCACAGGTAGGGAACACAGGCAGCCACTGCAGGCTGAAAAAGACAAGGAAACGCATTCTCCTCTCAGAGCTCCCAGAAGGAACACCTCGACTGCACCCCTGCAGGACTCATTTCCAACATCTGATCTCCAGAACTGTAAGACAGTAAATTCTTGTTGTTTTAAGCAAAATTCTTGGGAGCTTGTTACAGCAGCAACAGGAAATTGATAGAGTCTTAGACAAATTCCAACCAGCTCTAAAGAGAGTTTGACCCTGATTTTAATGAGATATTGGGGGGTTCGTTTGTTTGTTTTAATATAGGGGTACTTTTTGATTTCTGTGTTTTCCCCATTTTCCCTTCTTTTGTAACCAAAAAGGCAGTGATCGTTTCTGTTTCGTTCACTCATGGATCTCTAGTGCCTACTGTGGTATATGGCAGTGTTGTAGGTTCTCATTAAATGCTTGTTAAATGAGTAAATGCGATTACTTCATCCCATCTCCAGGAGAGTTGGTCAGTCAGTCCAGAATCCAGTTTTTTTCTGCAGCCCAACCTGCTGATGTCATCTCTTGCTTTTGATGAGGTCACAAAGGGAGTGATGAGGCACCCCACTTATGGTTGCCCACAAACTTGGAATCTCTCTGTGGTGAGGAGAGCAGTAAGGCCCTAGGAAAGCTAAGTCTGGCTTCAGAGTATCTGGTAAGTCAATATGAGTGTTAAGGATACTAAATAGAAAAAAAAATAGGTGTGACCCTTTATCCTAATAGCAGGAAGGTAAGAGGATTTAATAAAGAGCAAATGGTCTCTGAGACCCTCACAAGCGTTCGTGCTTGTGCTGGCTTTTTGTCTTTTATTTGATAGATAGGTAGTGTTTTCTACCTATTTATTATTCCAGGTTTTATTGCCCTGAAGGTCTTTTAGCTGGAGACCTATAGGCATGGTCCTCTCCACTGAGGACAGATGGTAAAACCCCAAGTGAAGCTCTTTATGACGGAGTGAGCCAGGCCAGTATCTTTGGTCTGGATTTCAGAGACCTGGTTTGAAAATCTTGGGAAAGCTGAGAGCTTCGTTTCTCCCTCTAGGGTACTAGCGTATTAGCCTCTCAATAAAAGTTAATTGAATTTAATTTTATGTTTTAAGTGTGATGCATTTTAAAGTTTTCCCCAGTGTTAGAGTCCCTCTTGAAAAGGCAGTAAATTCATATTATTAAACTACCCAATGTAATTCAGCTCAAATAAGCATATTCGGCAATCTTTATTCTGGATATGTGGGACTGACCTTGTGTTGAGACTAAATCATTTCATCTCTGACAAAGTCTGTTTGGAGTTAATTGGGGAAGCGGTGTGGATGTGCGGCAGGTCACTCTGAGCTTTTTATTCTCTTTCTGGCCCTCATTCAAAGAGTCGCCATAGCATACATTTTCTGACGCTGGTTCCTCCATTTTATAAATATCAATATTTGACACAGCATGGAAGGTGAAAAAGACAATGGAGATCTTCCCACTGGATATTCTGCCTTGTTTAACCATATTTTAAAGCTGCTAGTTTGTTGCTGGAGCATTAAAGGGCCATGGGGGGTAGAGAAAGCACACAGGGCTGGAAATCAAATCACCTGGATTCTAACCCTGCCTGTCCATTAACCAGCGCAGTGATCCCAGGCATTTCTAGTCTTTCGGCCTCAGTTTTTCCACATTTTAAAAATGAGAGGGTAGGCCAGGTGTGGTGGCTCATGCCTGTAATGCTAGCACTCTGGAAGGTTGAGGAGGGAGGATCATTTGAGCTCAGGAGTTTGAGACAAGCCTGAGCAAGAGTGAGACCCCATCTCTATTAAAAATAGAAAAATTAGCTGGGCACTGTTGGCACACACCTGTAGTCCCAGGTACTTGGGAGGCTAAGGCAGGAGGATCGTTGAGCCCAAGAGTTTGAGGTTGCAGTGAGCTAGGCTGACGCCATGGCACTCTAGCTCAGGCAACAGAGTGAGACAGTGGTTTTCAAGTTGCATTCTGAGAGGTACAAATGCTATGTTGAGGTTTCTTAGCTGCTCTGCTGAGTGACCAGTGGGGATGGGTTGAGCAGCAGTTAAGGGTGAGACCAGCCAAAGGGCTGCAGGCTCTCAGGCGCCCACCTCTTTGTGCAAAGTGAGTAGCTCACTTCAGCAACAGAAACCCGCTTGTGGAAGAGCTTGGAAGGTTCTGTCAAACATTCTAGGTGTCTAAGATATCTGGAGAAAACTCTCCCTCAGGTTTGTCAGTGCAGAGGATGAATCAAGCACAAGGAATTACATCTTTAATTCTTATGGCAGTGGAAATGCCTTAAAGAAGTTGTTTATCCAGATTTGCTTTTTTGTCCGTTTTTAATGTTTTTCCAAATTTTGTTTTGTCATATCCCAGGTTCACCAGGCCATAATTTCGTAACAGCTCTGTGCACCTGGAAAACTACACGGGGGAACTATAGCGGTAATAGCAGGATTGGCATCCTCTTTTCAAATGTCTGCTACTGGCCTTGTGTGCCATTATTTCGTGTACTTCAAATATTACTATTACGTCCTCTGTTATTCATGGCGTGGGATATGATCTAATTACTTGCGCTTGAACTTGTGTCTTTGAATTTACTGAATGGAAATCTTTTGCAGCTAGAAGATATAATATCTACTAAATATCCTCTCTCATCCCTAAAGAGGTTTCTTTTATCTACAAACTCCTTTTTCACTTATTGGAACCTTTTGGCAGTGAGTCTAATTGTAGATTCTTCTCCTTTATATTGCCATCTGCCTGCCCACACCTAGCACACAGGTGGCTATGGATTATCTTCATTCGTGTAATTTTAGTTCTGTCTCTCTTTATCCAAATGCATCCTATTTTTCAAGGGCCAGACCAAATTTTCTCTTTATGGGAACTCTTGCTCAGTAACTCTCAATTACACAAAGATCCTGTTCTGAATTCCTTCAGAACCTAGTTGAGACCAAAAATGCTCCCACCACATAACACAGTGTCTTGTGCTATTCATTAGTGACTCATTTGTCTTACTCTAATACGACCCTAAGCTCTCTGAAGACAGACATCCTGAAATTCTTTGGTATCTTCTGTAGTGGTAGATATTTAACAATGATAATGAAAATATTTTTATAATAAAATAATATTTATGCCCGCCTACCCCTGTTAGGAAAGGCAACATGTTCTTAGTAAGTAGAAATAAGGTGTGTTGTGTTTGATCTACTTTTTAACATTGTGTTCATAAACATTAGCATTAACAACTATTGTGAATTGATTTCCAAGGGAGGAAAAAGTTCTTGCTAAAACTAAAACTCTGCTCTCTAAACTCTGAAAAGAGCAGCAAATAAACAAGTCTCCTCTGGAGGAACTCCAGCCACAACCAGACCTGCCAGATTTAATATGAACTTTAATTCCACTTGAATATCTTAGCTGTGCTGGAATAAATGGTTTGGGATTAGTTTTGGTTTGCATTAGAAAGATGAGAAATACCCAGAAAACAAGCACTTAATCAGGACTGATTCAGAGAGCTCAGCCTCCTGGCTGAATTTCTAGTTCATTTGAGTACTGCTAAAAAACAAAATTTCAGCATATTTAGGTTAAAGATCTAATTGGCTTTTATTAGTGATTCACGAATTGGACAACATCTCATCTAAAAATACAGGTGCTCCACTGGGAATGGAAGAATGGTCAGTCATTATAAGGTAGTTTGAGCAGTAACAAGAAAGCAGCATAATACAAAAAGCAGATTGATTAACATCAGGTTACTTCAGGTTGCCTTCTTTGCGAGGGTTAAAGCATGGGGGACTTCCTTCTCATGCCAGCTAAAACCAGCCTGTTTGGGGATTTGGCTATCATTTCTCTCGATTTCTCAAAAGGTCAGATAATCAACTTAGTTTAGGTTTGATGACATGGACCTTTAGCATGAGTGACTCCATTTTGGTTTGTTCTATTCTGTTGGGGCCTAGTGCAGGGGTTTGGTCCAAAACAATAGCCTCCTATAAATTTCATTTAATAGGTAGAATTCTTCAATGTTACTACAATTCTTTTAAAATACTATGACTAGGTTTGCACTTCAATTCCCAACATTACCACAGTATAAGGAGAAACTCTGACTCCCTTGTGTACAAGACAGAAGGAGATTCTTGGAAAATCATTTGAGATGTGTAAAGCCACAGCCAGTCAGGAACCATGGTGGAGTGCCAGCCTCCTTGCAAATGAAATGAAGCCTTGCTCTCTGCCCCTGCGAATAAAGGTTATCTTACAGGAACAGGTTTCCTCTAGTAAAGACATAGTTACTGAAACAAACATAAAAGATATTTAATACGATGTCCATTCAACAAGGATGTGTTCTCGGATTAAATGCATGAATGATTTACTACTGGTTTGCCCAAACCAAGGGCAAGGATCTATTATGGAGGGAGGGTGGAGGTGGAATGTTGAATTTGCATAAGATTAGAAACATTCATGGCATCTTTCTCTAAAAATTGCAAACTCAGCCCCTTTGGTGCTGAAGTGGATGTTTCTGGAGCCTTCCTCAATGAAGGAGGAATTTGGAAAAAAACAAAAACTGGACTTTAATCAGTTGTTTTTCATTCCCAAGCTTTTACAATAATATGTACAGACAGAGAAATAGTCTTTTTTTGATGTCCTAAGTTGTACCTGCCAGATCATCAGAGTGGCAGAATTGGCCTCGGAGAATGTGAGGTTATCTTCTTTTATGTCTATTTCCAGTGGTGTTTTTTCGACACCTCCTCCTTAGTGTTTGTAATACAGAAAACACTTAAAGGGCTCCACGGACGTGGAGCATTTGCCTTAACTTACGTGGTATTACAGGAGGCACATTAAAGGAGGTGGATATTAGCATTATCTAATAGCGTACGTTGTCTCATTCCCTATTACAAAGGATATTTGGATAGATTCTGGTTAACCATAGTCCAGCATTTTCAGGAAAACCTTCATATGTATGGTGAAAATGTTGGACTTGATGTCTTTTAGTTCTATAAATCTAACAAAAACCTGGTGGCTATTTCTCAAATGGCCTCATAACTGACGGCAAAATGGATGAGTAATTGGATGAAATGGCCTTTAGTTACCCTCTTTAACACTGATCCTTCTGGAGCATGTTACGGTGCCAGGTTATGGATCTCATGTCTCAGGTTTGGAACACTTTTTGAGAAAGATTATTCCAGAGAAACAGGATCATCTAGCAAGAAACATGGGAACTTTCATAGATTAATTCTGAGAGAAGAATTTTAAAAGGGAGCATTTATATCAGGTTTTCTGACTTCCTGTGATGCTTCCCCTTTCTAATCCTAACAAACTCTTGGACATTCTCAGGACAAAATTAAATTGTAACCATTATTAATTGTATGACTAGGTCTATATCCACACAAAACTATCCCTGTCTACTTTGGCAGAATGAGTTACCAACGCATGTAGCAGAATCACAGACAGGCCTATAGGGTATCCTACATACTCCCAAACTTTACTTGTTGTAATCTCCTTAATGGGCCTAATCCTTCAAGTGAGTGAGTTCATCTGTAGAGTTATGTAAGGGTACGTTAGCCCTTAAATACATTTCCCGAGATGCTTAACTTAAAATCCAAAAGGAATTTGTTTCCTTGGGAAGACTGAGTTGAAAAGCATGGGTTTGCAGCAAGACTGGATTACTTGTATTACTGATTTCTTATGACCATCTTATAAATAATTGTTGTAAAATTTAGGTTTCTTTTCTTTCCATGTGAAATGGTCACTGGGGACTCTGTCCTCTATTCCGATGGTGGTGGTTAGGTGGACATCTCTTCTCTAGAGGAATCCGCCATGTTTCTCACAAGGGGGTTCCGCACCCTCAAGGTGAAGATGTACTTTGCCAGTTTAGGACGTAGTGAAAATATGAGAGACCAGTTGACTCTGAGAAGTAGTTATGGGGTGTGCACCATAAAGAGTCATGAGCTACATTTCTAGTTTTAGAGGTAAATTAATATTGACCTCTAATTAAAACCTTTCAATTAGTTCAAAGAAGAGTGAGTACCATGACATTAAGATGACGGTTTTGATACTCTGGATTTTGGGGGCACCTTTATACTTCAGCCTGATCCCCAAAAAAGGAAACGAGGATTTATTCTTACTCATGGAATGGCCTATGAATGTTATTGAAAAATGAATCTAAAGTTTTTCTCTGCCTCAGGAGGGATGCAGTGTTCACAATTTCCACATGTGTATCTGCTTTCTTCACCCTCCTCCATCTCTGTCTTTCGCTCTTGGGTCTCAAAATAAATAACACGGGCACTTCATCTTTAACTTCAGATAATCAGAGTCACAGTCATCTGGGATATTGTGATGAACAATGTACATTTCATACACATGGTGTCATAATAATTTAAAATGTCATCTCAATCTATTTATGATCTTCTAATGACTGAAATGTTTTACAATTGTGGGGGATATTTTATAACTGAAGTTTTAATGGCTGAATCACTAACACCTGGCTGTCTGGAATGCTTTTCTTTCTCCCAGGTAGGCATTTAAATGCATTTCTGGAGGGCCCAAGGGGTGGGATGTGACATATAAGCTCTTAAAAGGAGGAAAATTAGTTCTTGATACCTTAATGATCAGTCAGGTGAACGTTTGCATACTTAGCATTAATGCTCTTAAGTGGAATAGCTTGATTAAGACCCTTGGTAGGTTTTTTTTTTCTCCTTTTCATTTAAACATCCTTCCATGTGAGATTACAGAGGGAAATTATAGAGGCTACTGTCATGCCCATCCCTTAAAAAAATCTTAGCTTTTCCATAAGAAAGAGTTTTTCATTTTCTAACTGTTGTTTTCACCACTTTTCTATTTTTCTATCTTTGGTTTCCAAGACAATTAAGTTACCTCTTTATAGAGAGTTGAGTATTAATGTATACTCTTTCTTTTATAGGGCTAAGATGTATATACAAATATTTACTTGTATATATACAGGTTCTTGTCCCTGGATGAACACACAGTTGCTTAAAGAAGACCAGACATACACACGTGAAAATGTCAGTGAACTATACCAGCCGGCGTGTAATTAAGCCCATAGCAGGCCTCCCGTGGATGTTTACTAATGACGATAGTGGCACTAAATTATCTGGTGCAGGTCAGGAGAGGTCAGTGCAAGGTTGCCCAGTGGCCTGCGTTAAATAATCACAGAGATAAGGCTGCATTTTAGTTTCTGCTATTTGTACACCACGTATACAGCCTTCCAAGGCAGTGTGAACACTTAATGTTCATAGTAATGCACTAAAGGAATTCAAGGTGGTATTTATAGCCACAGTTTTGCAGAGGGCAGAACTGAAGGCTCAGCCCCGTGAGATTCCTTGTCCCACCAAACTCTCACAGCTGGGCCAGTGATGGAGCTGGGGCTGGACCCTGCAGCTTCAGGACCTGAGGCTACTTTTTACTCCACCACGTTGCTTCCAGTCACAGGGTTCCTAGCAGAGCGTCTTTAGGCTGCATTGTTGCATTGAATGGGCAATTTGCTTGAAATGTAGCCGGATGTGTGGTATCTTTGCTCGTGTTGTAGCAGGGAATATAATGGCAAATCTCTGTATATTTGTTTCCAATGAAGATTGACTAGACTGATGAAATAATGATAGGCTTTACTTCCATTTTTATCAACTAATGGTGTTCCTGGTGACAAGTCTCCATAATGTTACTGCCTGACTCTTAATGCACAACCTCGTGTTGCTCCTGCATTCTAGGTAGGTTGGGCTAATGTTCCTCACACAGGCCTGCTTTGACTGACACCAGAAAGCCATTTGACAACTGACTTATAGATTCATCATTGGACAGTTAATATAGAGAAGTTTCATACTCTGTGTCCGACAGGGCATTAAGTGCCACAGATACTGCTAATCATGGTGGCTCCATTTGCGAACAGAAGTCCACTCTGAAATGTAGGAAACCAAATAATTAGGACTGCTGTGCTTGCAAATTCGCAAAAAGGGAAAACAGGATGTGTGTTTTCATCACTGTACATCTTTAGGCAAATACTTTTATTTATCTCTTTAGCTCCATGTCTATAAAATGGAGTGTGACATTTGCCTTATGATGCTCTTGGGATTGAAGAGACTACCAAAAAAGATACTTTTGTTCACATTTAGAAAAGTGTGAAGAAGAATTATACACATTGTATCTCATGTTTGTACTGGTGTCACTTGAGATTTTTCCTCTAAATATTGTTCTAGTGGTATCATACAGGTGACGGCAGGTGATTTGGGCTAAGTTTGTGGCCATGATTTAGCTTTTACAAGAGACTCTTACAGTTTGAACAAACGTGGTTTGGTTCTTCAAGTTCAAACCTTAGAAAGATAACTATTAGGAGTTAAGGGTCTTTGTAATTAGTCAAATTGATGAGCCAGTGGCCACATGTGGCAGTCATCCATGATCTCTGCAAACGTTATAAAGTTCCCATGTTACCTTATCTCTTATATGTATGATTCCAGCTGGGTATGAAAAATGGTTCACGCGACCACCCATCCCTCACATTTATGTCGGAGAAATAACTCAGGGCCCTTAAATCTGTTTGCAGTCTGCTTTGTTGTAATAATGTAATATTTTGCTTCATGTCACTCACTCATAATTAAGCAGTTCACATTCATCTTCTGTTACAGGGTACAGTAGCTATTCTTCAGCCACTGTGTGGCACTTGGAGGGTGCTTTGTTTCTGGTTCTTAATAATGCTTTTTTAAACTTCCATAGTAAATATACTTTTCCACTCCCCTTGGTAGGAAAAGAGTTGACAAGCATGGGTGTTCTGGTATTGGTTGTGCAGCTGTTTATTCATAAATCCATCAAGCAACCTCTTGAAGGAAAAACATTTTAAACTTGGTATTAAGTTGTTGGGCCCATGACCAAGGTGAACTCTGTTTTTTTGTGTGTTCGGATTGCTTTTGTGTTCATCTTTTCAACAGCAATAGGTTCACTTGGATAATCCTCAATTTCCCTTTTTAAATTTCTTGATTGCAAGAGATCACACTGGAAATTCTTTGCTTTGCTAATTGCTCCAGAATGAATACACTTAGGTCTTAGGCAAAAAAAAAGGAACATGGCTTATCTAAGTACTTACCTTTATACTGATGAAGTCATCTCTGGTGTCTATCTTCATAGTTCCTAAAGAATTTGTGAAATACATCTTATCATCTTTGCTAAGCCTTAGGCTTTTTCCATATATCTTAGCTTCAGACTTGAATTTGTCCTTGTTCCTGACCTAGTAAACATTTTTATCAATAACTCGTAGGGAGCTGGAAAGGGGCCTTGTTTATTAACTTTCAAAACACAAATCTAGGGAGGTCAGGACATAACAAAGGTTTTAGATCATGGTTCCAATGGTCTCAGCAAGCTAAAACATGGCCTGACACCTACCAGACAAAATTTAATAGGATTGTAAGTCTAAAGTCCTACCTTTATTTATTTTTTTTTTTTAAAAAATCAATTATAGAGGTATGTGCTTGAAAGGTCTGGCTTGGCAGTATTTCATATCAAAGGCATTGGGATATTTTATTTGACTAAGAGTTGACGTACACCACCATAGGTTATAGCTTGGAAAGGTATTACCAACTTGGGTATAGTGGAGGCTTTGGGTCAAACTGAGTGAGTGTCTTCCTGAGATGCTCACAGTTTACCATCATGTAGAGGACTAGGTCTAGCTCAGGGTTTCACGTTTTAAGAAAAACAAAGGAACCACTAGGACTCTTAATGAGAGGGTCCAGGCTGTTGAGTGTTATGGAAATACTTGGCCTAGAATGGAAGAGATTAGGATGATACGCAGCATCTTCTTCCAAACAATTGAAGCATTATTGTGTGGATCAGGACGTAGAGTTTGTAGAGGACAAACGTAGGACTGTGGGTTAATGGTATAGGGAGGAAAGTTTTGGTACAATGTAAAACAGATTTTATGAAGGGATCTTACTGAACGGAATGATATGCTGCCTTGAAAAGTGTGAATGCTGATTGTACTGGAAGAGCTGAGACCAGAGCTAGAGGATCATTTTTGTAAGGTGTCGTAGAAGAGACATCCGTGTGGGACGCTGGACAGGTCAACCTCACAGGATGCAAAGATCCTTTCTACTTCAAATTCACTGTTGTATTGAGAATTTCAGGGTTTGCCTATGCATTTTCTGTCATTTCCTTGTTTAGATTCGGATGATTATGCAGAATTCTAAGTTAGAAATATCACATGGTTACTCACCTGGATACCAAGCACAGTTTGATTTCCCAGACACCGCCCTGCCACGTCTTTGGGTATGCCCTCAGCTTTGGTTTCACAGTTGTGTTGGACATGCACTGGTCAATTCCAGCTTTCCTCCCTTGTAACCCTTAGAACCAAAAAATGCTCCAAGGACTAACAGTATCCTTGTCTCTCACTGCCGCCCACCCCTTGCTTGAGCTGCCTCTGCCCCACCTCCAGCCCCCCTCAGTCCCCACCTTCAGGTTCCCTCTTGACCCTTCATTTTCTCTGCATTTGTGGAAACCCCCACCCTTTTTCCAAGGCACAGTTCAATTCCATTTCCTTCCTGAAGTCCTCTCTTTGTTAATCTTCACTCATCTCTTTTCCTTGGGCCCTGATACATCTTCAGAATTATACAAGATAGTACTTAATTGTTCCCACATTTTCATGTCTGTTAATTTTATCTCCCTATCTCCACACTACATAATTTGGGATTAGGGATTTCGCCTTGCTTAGTATTCCGTGAATCCTTATTGTTGACTTACTGATTGGATTACAGGTATGATCACCACACACAACCAACTGGCTCAAAAGGATTGTGCCCTGAATCTGGCCTCATTAGCATAAGGTCAAAGCTAACCGATTTATTTAAGTACCTAAAATATAGGACACCATGTGAATCATTAACAGGCCTAGTTTGCTCATTATTAAGACATCCTTCTAAACCCTAATGCCCCCGGTCATCTCTGCACGAGGCTGAGGTCGTACAGTTAGAGGAGGCTTCTGGAAGGCTGAGCAGCGAAGCCATAGGCAGATGTTCTGCTCTTGCAGGTTCATTCACAAGGTGGAGAAAGATTCCTTCCCAAGTCCCTGGCTTTCCATTACAAAGTAAAATTGATCTGTGGTTTAGTGATATTCAAGGGGTTAACTTGGACTCCTTCACCAAACCCAACTGTTTAATGTTTTTAATGGCATAATGTGTTAATAGCCGTACAGCTGTTGTTTCTCAGCCTCTTCCTTTATTGAGTTAGACACCATTTAGTAGGCTGAGTTCAAATTGTAAACAAATTATTTTTGCATATGGATCAATGGAAATTTAATAAAGTTTATTAAAACCGTATTTTGGATGGAGGAGTGCTGTTTTCTCTCATGGATATAAACCAACCTCATTAGGCCGACTCATGTTAACTGAATCGCAGGGAAGAAAATATTTCTGGTCATTTAAAGATTATTTTGGCTAAACAGATGGTGGCTAGCATCAGAGTGTAATTTTTCTTGTTTATTAATTCATTTGCATGTACTTACATGCATGATACCTAGTGATCATCTAACCCCAAAATGCTTAATTTTAGCACCTAGTGTGCATCCTGGCACATGGTAGGAACTCACCAGAGTTGTTGGAAGAGGGATTGTGATCTCAAGTGCAAAGAGGTGGAGTGGAGTGCACAGCTTGTGCGGGACAGAGCCATGGAAGAGCCTGGAGCTCTCAGCTCTCAATCCAGTGTTCTTATCACTCCACACAACTGCCCTCCAGTGATTCATTGCCTGTGAAATGTCTTAAATGCTCCACAGATATCTTCTGCCTGTTCTCATGGCAATCGCAGTTTATGTTGCAATAAATGTTATCTTAATCTCAACTGATTGACGAGTTCTTAAAATAACAGCATTACCAAAGTTCCCGCTCACATTGTAAATCACAAATATTCCACTCTTCGGAAAGCATGCAGGGTGGCTAACCACTATTTCAGATATGGCTCGAGCAGCCCCGCTATGGTTGGAGGTATCTGAAGGAACTTTTATCAGAAGGAGTTAAACAGTTACTCGGATAACTCAGAGCAGGACGCAGGGAATTTGCAGTCGCAGGTCCAGAATCTACGACATGAATACCGCCCGGCACATTTGAAGTTAGAGCAGAAGAGAACTAAGATGGACCTGCCTTTTTGGCCCAGAATGACGGCAATTGGGAGAAGCAACCCTTTTGGGGTAGCAGAACAAGCGTGGAGATGTTCATTCCAGCCAGTCAGATTCACTGGCAAGTAGGAGACAGTTCTGTTTGACTTGAGTGGGGATTATTCTCTCTGTCTGGGTGCCTGTCGTTCCTGTCATTCTTCCTGGAAAGTAGAATCCTAAATACGGGCAGGGCAGCTGGTTAGGACCGGAACCTTGGTGACTTCTGAAAGTTATAACAAATGGAAGTCATTATCACCACTGCCCCCCTTTACCTTTGTGCTACTCGAGGCAGAAAATGATTTTTTCCTCCCCTGGTTTGTTTTGGAGTCTTTCATCCAGAGAGAAAGGGATTAGCCTATGGCTACAATAGTGCTTTCAGGGCCTTTTGGCGTGCTGCAAATGTTTACTTATCCAGGTACAAATAGGTAAAAGCACATAGTTAAAGCTCCCAGCTGCAAGGTCATTTACCTTTTTAAAATTCAGCCGCATGTGCCGACTGAAGTCGGGGGCTTGCTGGTATGAGCCATTAACTGCCTGTTGTATGTAACCTCTCCTTGTCTTACACACAGCTGCGTGCGAGCCGCCGGTGCAGTGCAGTCAGCCCACCGTGCATGCCTTGCGAGCAACAAAAGCAGTTTAACTTGTGATCGCCGATCATATGATCCACTTACAGGGTGCAGGCTCAGTCAAGTAGAACTGGTAAATCATTAAAAATGCGCCTCAGCACTGTGCCTGCTGAGTAAAACATCATGCTAACATCGCCACCTCCCACCTCCAACCAGTTAGCGGCGTGGGGAAGGAGCTGGGACCGGCTGCGTGTTGGAGAATTCCATGTTGCTTTAGCCTAACATGGTGACAGATTGTCAACTGCTTCCAAGCGACACGGGCTAGGAGGGCAGGAAGACAGGAATACTTTGAAATGGCTGCCACCCTCTCTCCACGTCCTCTACTTATTCAGTAACTGAACCTGTGCTAAGGGCCTTCTGGGTGTCAGGCTCGGTGCTAGTGCCTAAATTACAAAGGTGGGAGAAGAAACGAACTCTGACACAAAGACTCTCCAGTCTGCCAAGAATGCAATTCACTGGCAAATACTTTAGCACAGGCACCCCCTGAGTGCCGTGCAACCCTGGGAGGCCTGGGTGGCTAGGGAGGAGATGGTCTTAAGCTGAACCTTGACAGGTAAATAGAACTTCATCAAGGAGATGGCTGCTTCAGGGAACAACTTGAGCTGTGCAGTATAAACTTTATTTTCTACAATTCTTTCTTCCATGAAACATACCTTTCTACTTAATTTCATATAGGCCTTAAAAAATTGTTCTGTAACTCTACGATGGAGGGTCTGATGAATCCTCTCTTCTTACCTCCCTTTTATTGTTACCTAATTGTTTCGGGCATCATGTTAGCCAGCGACACCATAAACTCCCTGGGAAGGGACTGTATGTCCATAGTATTCCTGATTTTCCTTATAGCACCAAAAACTTGGGGTGTGGGTTGGAAAACCTTTTATTTTCTAATCAATTGGTTAAAAGCTAATGCCACATTGCCACAGACTAGGTAATGGGACTTAGAATGTACCAGATAGATGTTCATCCTGCATGTACACCAGGAACATCTGCTGTTGGAGGGAGAGAAAGAGGAGTTGTGTGTATGTGTGTGTGTGTGAAAGAGGTATGTGTTTTGTGTATTATGTGCATCCATATGTTCTGGAATATTCAGGTCTCTCAGGAGTCCTGCAACTTGCATTGCTGATACAACCTTAAAAAAAGACTTGGACCTCCAGAGGCCCTGGAGAGTAGATTTAGTAATATGTTCATTCTTTTAGATGCACGGCTATGCCATTTCAGTTCATCCAGGTATACCATCTATTGTCTGCCAGAAAATCATAGCCCTTAAATACTTCCTATTTATCTGTCAAAGGGTTTTACCCATACCCAGAAGTCCATACTGCAGCTAAATGTTGGGAGGAGGATGTACATGGAATCTGTGCTCCCTCCCTTTTTCGTACTTGGTCTGCCTGTACAATGAACGGTCAGCAACGATGTTTTTGAGACATCCCTTCCTTTGGCAGGAATCATCCCTGCAAAGGTAGTTGGTTCCTGCAGAGTGACTTTCTGATTCCTTTCAGGACCATTGCCTAGAGGCCAAAACTTGCTAATTAGAGGGTTGGAAGAATTCCTATAATCTCTCTACAATGTGGAATCTTCACTTTAAATCACTAGGAAGACCTACCCTTTGACTGGTTGTGGGAATGAGTTTGTCCTTTAGAAAGAAGTCCATCTCCATAGTACAGAGAAATGGAGGCCTAGGGCTCAAGCTTTATAGGATTAGGTTCAGGTAAAATGGATCAATTTACTCATATTCCTGCTTTACATCTGTGTAAAGGAAATAATACCCCTGCTCATCTCCCCTACCCAATCTCCAAAGAAATGAGAGAAACTCTGAATCCATTCAAACTTCCAAAGGATATAGCACATTAAGTTTCAAAGATCTATTATAATCTCTTCCTTGTACAGGGACAGGTATATAGTGGTAGAAATGAGAATGAAACAAATGAGTGTTTTCATTAGAAACTGGTATGTGACTAACCGTGTACCTATGAACATATTTGACTGGTGGTGACTTGTTTTTATTTTGAAATGTAGAAAAATTGTACAGCTAGTTTTGGGGTCACTCGGGGTTGATGGCACAAAATTTAAACTCAGGCTATCAATACAGAAGAACAGGGAGGGAGTTCCTTGGTGGGAAGGCATTTTACAGAGTCAGGATATTATCCATTGATCATTGCAAGGAAGGAGACAAGAGAGCTATGTTCTACCTTGGGCAAGTCATCAATTCTTGGGGAAGAAGTCTCCATGTTCTCATCCATCTAATAGGCGTGTTAATACTTTTCCAACGCACTTCACATGTGAAAATCAAATGATGTAACAAGTTCTCAGGTTCTCTGTCTTTCTCTCCGGAACAGGCGCAATCTCTTCCATTGTTCAGCCATGAGGCTATTTTGTTTGGACTTTCCTCCGAGAGCATTTGTCTCAATTCCTTCTTGTATCATAGTTGTTGATTTATCTCATCCCCTCCTGCTAGGGTGTACGCTGCATTATGTTACAGCAGTTCACTCCTCTCCATATGATGCAAAGAGCACGGCACTTGAGCCAGGAAGACGTGGGAATGCAGAATCGGAATGGGATTCTGTGCTGGAATCCAGACACTCAGTTTCATCAAGGACACCATTATGGGATATTCTCTCTGCCCCACAGAGTTGTTTTGGGAATTAAACAGGAAGGCTTATGAGAGCCATAAGTACATATTACCAGTACATAGTAGGTGCTCAGTGAACAGTAGACTTCTCTCCCCCAGTCCTTTGCACATAGTGGCAACTTAACATATGCTTCTAGACCAAATTAAATTTTCACGATGAGGAGGAAATCCAAGCTTGGTGATGAGGAAATCCAAGCTTTTTTGTTTCTTCTGGTTAAGATACTCAGTTCAGGAGAAAGATGGCCCTGTACTCAGAGTTGTATTGAAATAAAAACCAAATTGCTATTTCAAATGCTGATATGAAGCATTTTTGAGGTTTATAGAAGAAATGATGCAAATTTTATTAAGTTACCATTACCCTTGTCAGGGAAATTAGAGCATTTTTCTAATCAGTATCTTCGGCAATTACAAAAACCAAGGAAATAACTCATACTGTTACATGAAACAGCTTATAAATTTTTACATACGTGTGAGAGGAATCACTTGAAATCCAAAGCTGCCAAGAGAAATAATTAAGAGCCACAGAACAGATCTCGGTAACGTGACAGCAGCTTCTAAAACATCCCACAGGACGGAGAAGCGCAAGCTGGCTTGACCTATATCTTTAATAATACAGATCATTGCCCTTGGATTGAGGCTAAAGGGTAAGACCAAGTGCTTGCTTCATCATGTTTTAGGAAACATTGCCAAAGTTTATTTATGAATTCACCACACAATGGCCTCTTGCCTTGATTATGAACCAGCAGAGCTTTCTAAGTTGCAACTCAGCATGCAAAATTAAAAACAAACAAAAAAGAACCAAACCCACCACAGAGCATAATTTCTTATATTCTGTCATGCTTGGCAAAAAGTATTATGTAAGACCCGACTAGACAAATGGCTACGTTAACAGCAGAAATAACCTTTTGTTTAATTAGAAAATAGGAGCTATATGGGACAATAAAAATGGTTACTGATGCCCTCCGTCACTGTTTAATAAATATGATCGCGCTGGAGATAATGGTAAGTGTTATTTATTTCTGCAATATCACAGCCTCGGTCATCGTTCATGTTGTCGAGAGTTATCCTGTGCGGAGATCACAGCAGTTTCAGAATTTGTTTCCTTTGATCCGCAAGAAGAAAATAGCAGGTGGTTTACTTAAAATGTTCGTGGCCTCCCCGGCCGGAGTGAAGCATCTGCGTATTTTAGCCCCTCTTATTGTGAGGCTGGAATCTCTCTGGCGTCGTCTGGTGCGTGCTGAGAACTGGTGGGTGGTTTCGCAGGGGCCTGCTTTCTTCCAGAGCGCCCTCAGGTCCTCGCGGAACACACGTCTCAGCGATGCCATTTCACGTTCAGCTCAGATTTCCCGGCACAACTAAATGGAGTAGCTTTGCTGCGGGGGAAGACGTTGGGCACAGTCTCCCACCTGAGGACGTTGTTCCCAGGAAGGGGAAAATCTTGCTGTTGTGTCCTCTTGAGACCCGGCATGTGGGAGGAAGAGCAGACGGAATTTCACATGTTTCAGTGTCTTCCCTGGGGGTGATGGGGAGAAAAGGCTGTAGGTGTCGGCCAGATTTCAGGGTCAGTTTCATTTTGTGTCGACTGGGAACACTCTGGTTGTGAGACTGGATGTGTGTTTTGGGTCATCTGGCTAGATTTATTTCACTGCACATGGCAGTTCAGACTTTTTTGGGGAGGGGGTTGGCTTCTGGTTTCTTTTATATTGTATTCGCTGAAGTATATGCTCTATTTCCTGCCTTTTAGGGGAAAAAAAAATGTGTGTGGTTTGTGATGTTGGATGATTTATTTTTTTATTATGGTGACTTTAGGATTTTTCACTCTTTGACTTTGGTGATTGTGAGATATTTCTCAGACCCTGAGCTAACATCAGGCTCTTCTCTGAGAGAGGAATCCACAGAAGTGAGATACGGCACAGATTTCTTTAGAAGTGTTTTGTGCTATCACCTGTTTCTGTGAGTCCTAAAGAGCCCTTTCTAGAAGGCTTCCACATAGTACCTTTATAAAAATATAGACAGTGTGTCAAAAGGAAAACACAACACAACAAAACCCCTTTTCTTCACACAATTCATTTTAAGCTTCAAAATCCCTGAAAATCCCCAATCTCCTTTTGCAGTCTGGTTCCCACTCTCTAACTTTCCTCATCTCCCCCTGAAAGAAAGAAAAAAGCGTTTCTTCCAGGGCCTGATAAGTTGTAGGCCGATGCTTAGCAACAGCAATCCTGTGCTTTAAGTAGCTGCAAGCCCCTTGCTGAACTCTTTGATGTGACTGTCAGGGCAGATTTATTTTGTTTTAGCACATTGTCTACTTGTCCAGATGTATCAGGAGATAAAAAGGAGTCATGTTTACACACTCCTCCCTTTTTTTTTTTTTCTTTTGGAGATGTAATTAAATCCTGTTTTTGATGAGACTTGGGGAGCTCCAGATGAAGAAAACAGGAATTGGCTGGAGTCAAGGGAAAATGAAAACTCACTTGGCAGAACGAACACCTGACTGGGTCAGAAAATAAACTAAAAGTACTGGTGGGCTTGGTTCTGTGAAGCCGGAGGTTTTGTTACGAGTCGTTTGTCCTGCTTCTGTGGAAACCCAACCAAGAAGGGGACAGAGGTGCCGCTGTGAGCCTCCCTCCCTTGGCACTTGGGAGATTCAAGGCCACACTGACAGCGAACCCCTTCAGGTGGTGGTGGTCTCTTCACAGCCACGTTCGGGAGGCCTGAACTCTCTTCTCTCTCTCTCTCTCTCTCTCTCATTTACTGGGTTTACGATAGATAGTTTATGATAGATAGTTGCCACTCCAGAGCTAATAAAATTGCTGAACTCCAGTGATCTTGAATAAACAAATCTTCATTGAGCTGGATGAGTTGAATTCCCTGAGTGGGATTGCCACTCCTTTTTTTGTGTGTGATCAGTTTTTTTTTTTTAACGTTCACATTTAGTAACACCACTCTGAGTTCTATTAATGACCTGCAGTGAGCAGTGACAAGCAGGAATCCAGCATTTAGTGCAGCCGGGGACCTGCCAGGCAGCCGCCAACACGCTGGCTTTAATCGGCAGCTCCGGGAGCGCTCGCTCTGTTTGCATCCTAAATAGGTTGCGCTACAGCGCCCCCTTCTGCCGGCGGAGCCGTGCGACACGAGGCCTCCCCTGCTGACAGCCCTGAGGACCCTCTCCCAGCTTCCTCCAACCTTCCTGGGCCTTCCCTTGGGTCCCTGGAGGAGCGGAACGGCGAGGAAGGGGTGCTCACCCGCACTCTTGGGGGCTGTCATTTGGATTACACTTTTCATTACTGATTCATCAGGGGAAAGGGACAAAAATCATTAATTAAAGGACAGAGAAAGACAGGTTTATACCAAAAAACAGGAAAATAAAAAAGGAAAGCTGAGTGAAGTGGGAGCTACCTCAGATCACTCAGGGCCGGGCTCCCCACTTCCCGACCCCAAATCCCAGAGGGAGGTCACCGAGTGCATCTTGGAAACTGCAGGCTCATGCTTTGTGTTTTCCATCTGTAGCCCAGCCTGGAGTACAGGAAGGAGGTTTTCCTTTGTTTGTTCTAAACAGCCTTTGAGTGACTCCTTTGGAATAGCCTACCTTATCACTCGAAGTCCTCTCACATACAAGGAATCAGCCAGGCTTGGTGGCCCTGCCTGCCACCTTTCCAGCACTTAGAAGCTCTGTTTCCAGTGGGCGGTGGGGGGTCCCATCGGAGGACAATGTAGAGAGTGACTTAGTCTGGGAAGACGTGGACTTACTGTAACCCGCAGCCCTTGGAGGCTGAGGAAAGCTCTCTGTTCGATATTTTAAATTCGTTTATTTTACCATTTAACAAGTATTTACTGAGAAGATACTGTGAGCCAACCAGGAGGAGTGGGACACAGCCCTCACGGAGCAAACCATCTAGTAGGAGGAACGTCTCTGGGAGGAGGGGTGAGGAAGGAGGACTGGGCTGAGGAGCTCTCTCAGGAGGGAGGGCACAGCACCCCCAGGGAGGGGACAAGGCCACGCTGGGTGAGGGTGTGGGGTGGGGGGCCGAGAACAAGGCAAGGGCCAGGACAGAGAGCCTTCTAGGCCAGGCCTGGGGGCGTTTCGCTCATCCCAAGAGCAAGATGAAGCATGCCGTTTGTTTTCAACAGTGGGGAGGGCTGATCAGAATTCTGTTTTTAATGGGCTGGACTAAGGACACTCACTTTGGGTAGGATATTGTGGGGCTTTGCCAGGAACTGAGCCCTCCGTAAAACAAATTAACTCAGTTGATTGAAATCCACAATAATCCTTTGGTAAAGGAGGGGGTGGAGGAAGAAAGACTGATTTTAGAAAATATAGTGGAATTTGATTCATACTGGCCAAAGCAAAGGCACTGGTTCCCCAGTGACTCTTTTTAGAGTCCTTGTAGTTCGTGGCCCTTTGTAACCATGCAGGGTGCGTGTCTTCGTGGTGTGCCTTTCCACAGGGCCATCAACTCAGCGGTCAGCTGCTTGGGAGTGTGTGGTTGCAGGATAGACCCAGGAGCTGGAGGGGACAGACGTGGGTCTCTGTGAGTCTTGTAGAACATATGGGACCTTTCTGTCTTATAATCAGTAGAAAATACAGTTGACATAATAGAATGGAGTCAGGAAAAATGTTGAAAAATGGCTTAATGGATGGAAAGTCATCTGGAACATAACCCCAAAATATCTTTTTTCTTTTTCTTTTTCCTTTTCCTCTTCTTCCTATCCCCTCTTTCTTTTACTTCTTAATGTTGGCATTGGGACTGTCCTAAGCATTACATCCACCCAGAATGGGATTGCCGCAAGGCGTAGGTTCATGCATACTTTGTCAATGACTGAGTCCTGTTCGTGTTCAAAGAGTTGAAGACGAAGATTTCAGAGGCACAGGGTAGTGTTTCTTTAGGAAATAAAGCTTTGAGTCAATTTTGCATGTTCCTTTGGTCACAAGGAAAATAAGGCTGCTAGAATGATTAGAAATATCACACAGGACATAAGACTTGGTATGATACTTGGTCATTTTTCATGGAGCAATCATATATTGGTCTGGAAAATCTCAAGGAAACAGCTTTACACATATGTATATGTTTAGATGAATGAAACTTTTGATGTCAACAACTATTGGTAGTATAAAACAAAAATTTCTCTTTTAAGAACAGTTTTGTGAATGATTATCAGATAATTTCGAAATAAAAAGAAAATAAAGGAAAAGCGTTTTGAGGATTATTTCTCAAATGACTTTTCATCTATTAAACTATTTTCCACCATTTTTCTTGACTTCATTCTACTGTGTTAACTGTATTTTATAATAAAAGCATTAGTATTGTGAAAATTAATATTTAATAATGTAGAGTCCTTATCTGGAAAGGTTCACAAATTGAGGATTAGTATTAACTTTACAAAGAAAGACTGTGTTTGGAATTTGAAGTCTTTTATAGCCTTACCCTCTCCTCTGCAATCAACACATACCCATACACACTCTTGCATGCTGCAGCCCTTTTAAAATCTCAAATGTCAGTGTCCAAGCCGCATGGTTCTTCTTTAGATTTTCTATCCTGATATAGACACTCAGATCAGCTCTAGCCTAGGAGGGGTTTAGCAGCCTAGCAGAGCATTTGTATGTATCCCACTTTGGTTACCATAGTGGGCCCTGTTGAGTTGCTAAGCAGAGAATCCTGCCTACCTTCTTGGGGTCTCTGGGGGAAAATAAAACTCAAGTGTAGCAGCCAGTCCTAAGTCTGCTAGGGTTCCAGTTTCACATCCTAGCTCACATATGACACAGATCCTCAGGGAATCACCTAACTGCCTGGGACACATTGTCCTCATGTACTAATATAGCAGTGAGCCTGGATTTGTGGTTGTATTCAGGGCAAGCATCCTTGACATCTCTTTTAGAAACAGGCTTAAGAAATAAAAGGAGGGCCGAGTGGTGGAATAACGGGAAATGCCTTTGGAAAATGAGCGATGTACATTAGAATTTATTTTCCCAGACATTTGAAGTTTATGTAGATCATGATAAAAAACTTTTTAGAGTGGTGTTCTTGAGGACAGACTTGTGCTAATCTTTCATACTGGTCACGTGTTCTCTGTGGTGTTACCTGTTCCGTGTGTGGACAAAATGGGAATGATGTCTCATCCCAAAGACTGATGCTGGTAGTTGCTTGATGCATGCTAATTAGTAATTAAATATACTATATAATTCCTCACTTACACAGGAAATACTAAACCAAGTTCAACTTTATCCTGTTGCCATGTATTTTTGTGGAGGGATGGAGTGGAGTTGGGGTGTCGTCATTCCAAAGGTCTGTTGTGATTTCTCCTGGTTCAGTTTTTAGTCTATATTTTTGGTCTCTTTCTTCCATGTTGTGCTGTGACCCCAGCAGCTGCCCTTGCCCACCTTTCATGGTGCTCCCTTTAGGGGCCTGTTGCTGTTTTTAATCTTCTGTGAGATACCTAAGCTTGCAAAAGATAATAATTGTACGATAAAGCTGTTTCATGCCAACTGAGAGCCTGAAAAATATAAAATATATCTGCAGGACCTTATGGGGAAGATTTTCTGGGGACGGAGGCCTTTTGCTGATGTTGATGTTGACTCAGGATTGGGCTATTGAACAGCGGGTTCAGTTTGGCCCAAAGATGGTGACGAGATGTTTTGAACGTTTGGGATGCAGTGGGGTGCCAAAAGATATACATAGCAGATTGTCTGCTTTTGAAAGGGAATTTGCTCTTTCTACCTTTTGATGTCTGTCACACTGTATTCTAGAGTAGATTTCCCTCTGGGGAATCATCATGCCACCACCCTTAATCACCAGCGGTGTGTCGGGGCCAGCTGAGCTCTCAGCACTGCGAGTGTGCGTGTGATCCAGGCTCCGTTGGCAGGTGCTTCCTCCTCCTGGGCAGTGAGATTCTTTTGGGAATGGGCACATGATCCAAACCATGCCATGCATCCCCAGGTTGTGTTGGAAATTTCAGGTAAGAGAAGCTTTTGCTATTGTCTTTGAAGCTGGTGAGGTATAGATGTAGAGCCCCTGGGAGGTCACCATGTGAAGAAACTAGCTGAGAAAGAAAGCTGAGATAGGAAGTCCTCATGAAGGTTTGGCCACCTGGGTCCAGTTACATATGAGACCACATACCTTGGATTCCTTAAAGCCCCTCCCTCCCATTTGTTTTCCTAAAGCGCTTTGAGTTGGATTTCATTACTTATAACCCAAAAGATAATCTTTTCTTGAACTATTCAACAAGGGAGTCTACACCTACCCTGAAAATGAGGTCAGTGGTCCCCATTAGAGTCATTTTGGTCAAGAATTCTTAATTGTGTGTGACTTTAGTTTCATTTTCTAACAGTCTCTCTGTAATGTAAATAACAAACTAACCCTACCCCCCATTCTCCTACCCCCCAGAAACCCTAAAAATTTTGAAACCTGAGAACAAAACCCGATTAACCTTCTTTTTATAAAAGTACCTTTCTATGCTTGAATATCAATTGCCAATAGTCCCTTCAACCTTCACGTTAAATATTTTCCTTATTATGCAACTCTGAAATGATCTACCTGTAGATATGTATGGCAAGTGTCGACCTTGTGAGCCGTGATATTTTGTTATGCAGGGATCTCATGCGTATATTTTGAAGGATTTTCTGTGAGTCAGACCTGGCATCTGGTCCAGAAAGGCTAAGACTGGTAGGGAGGGACCTGGTGCCCGAATCACAGGGTGGCTGATCACTGGCCCCAGGAAAGGCCCTGCTGATTTCATCTCGCAAGACCAGACCACTTTCATAGACAGAGACGGGTAACTGCAGTTCCTAAGGGACTGGAGAAGATTCCAGTAGAATTGGCCAATGTCAACACAGGCCTTTCTCCGTGAAGTCACCTCTGCCCCACATCAGAGACGGTGGAGCTGCTGCTTTTTCACCTCTCTTTCTGGGCCTGGACTTCACCTCCTTCCTTCCTGCCCAGGGATGGAACTGGCCACAGCCAGCACCCATGTTGCCCACATTCTCTCCTCCTCACACCCTCTCCCACAGCTACGTCCGAATCTGCAAGTGACTGCTCCGATTAAGACGTAGGATGAGAAGAAATATAATTTCTAAGTCACTCGGCCTGGTGACGTATATGCTGGGAGCTAGGGAAATAAGTGTGCAGCTTCTCTGCCCATCCCAGGCACTGCAGGCAAACAAATCAATTCAGCCTTCAGAGGGGCATCCATTGCCTTGTGATTATGTTTGTGTAAAGTCTTGGGGTCTTTGATCAAAGAATGGCATTTCAGGCCAGGCCCTAATCCTCACCGCCTTAAGATGTTTAAATGGGTTAAAAAAAAAAAAGTTGATAACAGCTGGGATTTAAATTTGCCTTCGCCCAGCTTTTGTTTTGAAAGGGCTTCTATTATCCGTGGCTTCCCTTTTTGAGGCAAAGATGGATCGTTGGGTAAACCAAAAAGGGAAAGAGGATATGGGAGGAAATGGGCGGGGACTCTGAATTAATCTTCTGAGGAAGAATGTTTGATCAGCGGGGAGGAGGGGGCGAAAACCTCTGATGCTGACAGCAGGCACCTTTCTGACCAGGGTGTGATTGGCACCTTTGAAGCTTCAGTCGGGAGCCAGTGTCCAGTGGGTCAGGGCTTCCTCTGTCTGTGGGTGGTGGTGTTAATAATGTGGCAACTGGAAGGATTAATTGCGGACAAGCAGCAGGATTACGAGGAGGAGGGCTCCTCCGCTCTAAAAGGAATACTTCGAGAAAAGCCTCTGATCTGTCAGCCTTAGAGGAAATTAGTGGGAGCAGACTCGAGCAGGCTTAAAAAAAAAAAAAAGGCATTTAGGATATTAAAGTGCAATGTGAAGAGGATATTAAAATAGGGCAAAAGGGCAAGGAGCGCTGGTCTCGAAAGGCGATGTCCCCCGTCTTCCTACCAGCAATTTCCAGATTTCACAGACACCATTTCATGGTCCAACAGAGTGATTTTACTTGCACTGCAACAAGTTAGAGAAGGGTTAGACTGGAATCCTGGTGGCACCCAAGTTCTGAAGCAAAACTTGTTTACTCTCTACCACCTGGTGGTTTCAGACTGTCCCTAAGCTAAGGCTCCCAGTATAATTTTAAAACAAGTCAGAGCATTCCCGACACCCTATCTGCATTAGCTATCTATTGTATATTTTACTTCTTAGCCTTCTGGTTCAAGTCGGGATGCTGCCAATAAATCCTGTGTTACCATTAAAGAGGCCATTCATCACGCTTCCTAATGCGATTAATCAAGATACACCACAGTACCCTTAAAATGAGATCATTTTGATAAATCATGTATGACATGAAAAGACTTTATTCCTTTTAAGTGCAATTTAGACTGTAATTTTTTTCCTCATTTATGATTCATGGGAGAAACATGGATAAAATTCCCTCACACAGTTATACCTTATCTACAGCAATAACTCAAAACTGCTTTTAGATGAAAATTCAGGGTCTTATTCACCAAAGCTGAATGCCAGCTCATTATTTTCTGGCGTTCAGTAGTCCAAAAATAATGTCTGCACATTAAGCGGCATTCTCAGAAAGTTGGAATTGGCCAGGCACCAGGCACATCAATTACACTCCATCATCCTTAATAAGGAAGAAATATCAGATGTCCTCTTGGAGTTTTTTTTGAATCAGTAATGCTCAGCCTTCACCTTCCCAATTTAGAATGATTGGGAAACAAAAATGGTAGTAACAAAAAAGTATGGGAATTTCAGCTGCTTTGCATGGCTCTTTTCTCCCGTTGCGTAAGTCTCAAAAGAGGTATTTTTTTCCCCTCCCATATGGTTCGTGCTTTCTTTTCCGTTCCCTTTTTCTCATCTCACAAACGAAACTACCATTTTGTTAGGTCTGAGTTTTGTTTCTGAGCTGCTGTATCTGTGATGCGGGCTTTCCCCTCGCAGCTGTCTCGATAATTTGGGAAATGATATTCATAACCTCCAGTAGAAAAATAATTTAAAAATGTGCCTTCTGGTGAGATCCATCAAGTTTAAGGTCACATTTTTGGTTAAAAGGGAGACACTGATGCTATTCATTAAACTGAAAAATGGCTGATTGGCCACTAATATTGAAATAAACTCTGGATGGATGTTAAGTCATGCTGGCATACACTTAAATAGAAAAAGCAAAAGGAAAACACAGGCATATTTAATTTGGACATGTAAAGTCAAAAGAGTTTTAGGTCTTTTTTGGGAAAGAGAATCAGGAAGATTGGCTGAAACAAATGTGAACAATTAGAAGTTCATTTGCCTCTTTCAAAGAATGAGAGCATTTAATGAAAGATACGGTGTCTAAGAATTGTAGATCCGCTTGCATTTTTTCAACGGCTGCTACCTATGAGTAAAGAGTTGATCAACATATAATTTATTTCTGGGCTGTTCTTAAGGATTCATTTTGGGAAGTGGATCAAAACCTAGCATTTGACTTTGGTTTAAGTAACCCAAGAATATACACATTCTATCCATGTCCCCATAATATAATAAGTGCAACATAGCCCAAGTTTATTTGGGTTATCATATTTATGCTGATGTTCTCTGTTTCTTAATCAGATAGAAACTAACATCAAAGGCTCCTTGCGTATTATTCACATTTAAATGAAATTTCCTATGCTTTTTATTCTACTACAAAGGGTGAACTAAGAATATAAGGCCATTAAAGCTGCGCTTGCCTTGTTTAGGTTTCCATTTCACATTTATGACTTTCTATTTTTGCTAAAAAAGATCTGTAATTTTGAAAAATATGCATGTATCTCATTAAAAAGAAGTTTCCTAGCTGTGGCAACACTCAGCAAACCTCCAAAGAATGTAAGTTTAGAACATAAATATTTTAAGGCCCTATAAAATTGTCAGTGAATATTTTCCCCCTTTAATACCATGTTCATTTCATTCCAATTTACTACCACGATTATATTTTCCAAAGCGGCTTGCAATACAATACACAATTATTTCATATGGGGTTGGGTAGGTTGCCTGAGTAAACCCACAAAGATCAAGCCTCTTGTGATCCTGACGAATCCTCTTGAATTTATTCCTAATTAAAATGGCCCTCCTAAATTGTCTCAAGTTTATTAATACAAGTAACAAGCTAAGCAAAATAGCCGCAGTTGGAAAGTTAGCTGGGCAAGATGACCAGTACCCCAAACCTCAAGCAGAGCTAACTGTGGTGCGTATACAGTGGTGCCCTGCCACCTGTTGGCTCCGCTCACACATAACAGGGCACTGCTGTTCATCTCAGTGGTGCAGTAACCCTCTCTGACCCCTGCCCCAGTTCATCACCCCCAAGAGAAAAGAAGGGACCTTTGAGAATTCCAGGCCGCCTGGTTTCCCCCATCATTCATTTCCTTGGCCACATGTTTCTTCTGCTAATGCTAAAAATTTATGGCTGAGCACATGAAGGGCAGTGCAAGTCCTTCCCCTTTTCTGGATTATTTCAGAGTTTCCTGTCTTAAGGAAATCCAAGAAGACGTGTCCTCAGCGGATTGCATGTGACAGTGTCTGCTTATATCTCAGGAATCTGAGGCATGATGGATAAACTGTCAGTTTTGAAGGATAATGTTTTCTCCATATTTCCATTATGAACCGCTCTGTCATCTCCTAATAAATTTCTTGCATTGGTATCAATTTATTTTTACAAGCAGAGGGGCTGATGTATTTGGGAAAGGCACTGACAGCAGATCTGGCCTAGCTTGACAGAGCTGGCTTCACCTCATTTTGGAAAACTACTTTGGTTCCAAGGACAGAACTTGACCTGCAGCCCTCGAGAATAAAAAAACTCTGTGAGAGGAAGAGAGACACATGAAGCAAGTTCCTCCTTTTAAGCCAAAGTAAATCAAGCCTCTAGGACTACCATGACATAATATTATTTCTAAGACAGTCCTGCAAACCCAGATGAGAAATGCCATATGTGGCTACTTACTGGAGATTGTTAGACCATCGCAATAACACAGTGAATCTTTGCATGAATTCAGATTATAACGAGGCTAGAATCTCACTACTTCTGCTCTCAGAAGGATCTCAGTAGTACTTTCCTGCTTGACAAGTGAGGAGCAAAGTTCATTTATGTCATGAATAGTTAATTACAAAGTATAGGCTTGTTCCTGTCATGGCTACTGTGAGGGGTAGGAAAAGCCATACAACATTAGCCCTGCCTCTCAAGAAACTTAAAGTCTAGTTGAAGAGATGGTAAAAAAAAATTAGAGTGAAGTAAAAATAAATCACAGCTATTTTTTTTTTTTCAATGAGCAATAGCTAAGATGGTTGTCTCTTATCTCATTTAATCTTTACCTTTATTGGGAAGAGAGCAGTATAGCAGCGGCCACCAGGGGCAAACTGCCTGGATTTGCGCCCCAGCTCAGCCACGCACTAGTAACCCAAGAACCTAAGTGAGAGAGCTTGGTCAAGCTACCTAGTTTCTCTGGTCCTTGTCATCTTCATCTGTAAACCGGAGCTAGGAGTTGCAACTCCTTTATGAAACCGTCGTGAAGATTGAATAAATTAATAAATGGCAAATATTTAACAGTAAACCCAGATACAAAGTACGCACTAATAAGTGTTAGCTATTTTTAGCTGTCATCATGATCATGGCTATTATTACCATTACCATTTTACAGTCAAGGAAGGTGTGACTTAAAGAGTTCTAGTAAATTGCCCAGGGTCATACAACCAGACAGAGCCTGGTTCTAAAACTTGGTCAATAAGGCATCAGAGCAGGGAGAAGGAGAAGCAGGTAATATACAAATTGTGAATAAGTCAGGACAGAATCCTTGAAGCTTAATTGGTCTTTTTTTTTTTCTTTTTTTGAAGACATGATATGGCTCTGTCACACAGGCTGGAGTGCAGTGGTGTGACCATAGCTCACTGCAGCCTCAATCTCCTGGGCTCAAGCAATCCTCCTACCTCAATCTCCTGAGTAGCTGGGATTACAGGTGTGCACTACCACGCCTGCCTAATTTTTCTCATTTTTTATAGTGATGGAGTCTCCCTATGTTGCCCAGGATGGTCTTGAACTCCTGGCCTCAATAGATCCTCCCACCTTGGCCTCCCAAAGCCCTGGGATTACAGATATGAGTTGTTGTGCCTAGCCAAATTAATCTTTTTCTTACTATTCTTTCCATTCATAGACCATAAAATAGACCTTTTCTCCATAGCTCCAAACATATTTTAGATGCTATTTGATGAGGGTTAAATGCAGTGGTGTACTGGTAAATGTTTAACAACCAAGTCTCCCGGGGGGAGGGGGGGAAATGTACGTGTGTGGAACACACACACGCACACATATATCATGTATATACTTATTGAACTTACACGAAGGATGTGTAAAACACAATTTACAAATAAAAATTAAATATGCAGTACTCTTTATTATAAATTCCATACAACCACTTGATTCTCACAGATACTTTCAATGATTTGGGCCAAACTCTGGTATCTTGTATCTGTGTTTACAATTGAGGAACAAGTACAGTTCCAAACAGGAGTGCTGGTTGATATTTTCCTTTTCCTTAATGGGCAGGTCAGAACTTCACTGATTTGTGAGTTACATGAGCAACTGCTTTGCTGACTTGGATAATAGCTTTTGAATATTGCAAGAACATTTCCTTAAGTTTTTGTAATCACAACGTAATGGTTACAGACACAACATCCTTTTAAGTTCTACCCACCTCATTAATATTTTCTCCATCCCTTTAAGTTTACAAAATCAACAAACCAACAAATCAAGCTCTAATTTGTAGCATTTGCCAATTTCTGCTGCAAATACGCCCCCCGGGGCCTATGTCAGGCTACCAAAGTGACATCACTGAACAATTGGAAAGAGCACATCATTATAGAGTATTTCTACCATACATATTCAATAGATGTAAATAATTTTACTAAATAATAGTAAAATTTTGTAAAATAAGAAGTGATGAGTTTTGAAATATATTACCTTTGCTTTTAAGATAATTTATTCAATTCTAGGTATATATGATTTAATTTTAAAATCTGTGTTTAACAACTGACTCACAAAATTCCTGAAAACTTAATCATTGGTTCAGGTTAACTCTAACACACTACTGGCTATGTGAACACAAAAGCCCAAAGAGATCGGAAGCACTCATATGTCTGCATTGTACAGCTAATTATTTATTGTTAAATAAGCTGACAGTTTTATTTACTAATATATGGAAGACCACAAAACATGTTGCATATTAACATGAATTGAATCATATCTCCCTAGAAATATGTTACCTGCCTTCGCATGTGTGCTAAATAAACCTAGTAGGATTGTCTTTGCCAGGCATCTTTGAATATCAAGTTCATTGTACATTGATTGGGAATCTGGCTATTGAATTGCACCGCGCTGTTTAAATTCTCAATTCTCCACATACTAGCTGCGTATTCTTGGACAAGTTATATAATTACTCTCTAAATCTCAATTGCCTTATCTATAAAATGGTGATAATAATGGCACTTGCATCATAAGGTTGTTGAGAGGGTTAAATGAAACAATGCATGTAAAATTCCTGCATATGTTAGTATGTAAGAAATGTAATATACAGACACACCTGCTTCGAGGTTATAATTTATTACATTCTGATTATATTCAAAGTTTGAACATATGACACAAACTATATCCTCAACAAGAATTAATTACCGGCAAAATATTAACTTGTGTTCTACCATAGTTCTTTAGGTAAAGATAATTATTGATTTATAGATAGGAGATTCTACCTGTGCTATTCATGAATTTCTTCTCACTTGATAATCCTTTTGCAATGCTTTGGGAAGGTGCTTTGTGAAGTGCTGATAGGCATTCACTGTCGATTTAAAACTTGGCCCTTAAAATCTTGAAGTCTACAGTTTCTTAAAAGGGACAAATGCCCAATTGGTAATGATGCAAGGAGGAATAGAGTAATGGTCAGGAGGGGAGAATCATAAAAACTTGAGGCTACTGGTGCAAGGAGGGTGTGTAGCTGGGGAAACAATTGGGGCTTTCAGGGTCAGGTTTACTTGGTTTCTAATCACACTCTGGGTTTTAGAACTGTATAGGGTTGGATGTGTTATTTATCTTTTCTAGGTCTCGGTTTTCTCATTTTTCGAATGACAGAAATAATATGACATATCTCATACATTGGAGAACCATTAGCACTTAGTATGCATTCCAGAAATACTAGCTCCTGTCTCACTCTTTGCCTGCTTTCTTTGCCGTCTCCTCCTTTTTCCTCCTTAGCTCCTATTTTTCTTCCTTCCTCTTCCTCCTCTCCTCATCCTCTGGTGGGAGAGATTGGAAAGACGCTTGGTGGAGTAAGAGTTATTCCAAAGTATCCCTTGTATGTAAGTAGACTTTTAATTTTAAATATTTTAAATTATAAGAAGTAATGATATATTAAATAAAGTTAAAAAAATCAAGCCACCCCTGTTCTTTCGATCTTTGCTTATTAATGTCCACCTATTATAAATTTTATATGGTCAAAATCACAGCACAGGAACTATTTTAATATTTACTGTGCTCACTTAATATTATGTAATTAACATCCTTGCACATTTCTCCTTCATACTTATAGTTTTATTTGGTTACAATAAATTATGATAATGTTTATAATGTCGAATAGTTAGATTGTTTTATTTTTTCTCCTGTTATATAAGTGTCTGCTAAAAGTATTTTGGAAGCCACTGCTCTAGATGATTCGTAAGGTCTTTTGTAACACTTACATCTGATTAGTTATGTAATAGCCACGAAATGCCCAAGCCACAGCACTTTCTTCCTTTTTTTTTTCCTGGTTTTTCTCTCCATCACTCCTTTTTCCCCTCCCTCCTTCCTTTTCATCAATTTTTATGAACCACCACTCTGGGCCATATGCCATTTTAGGCACTGGCAGAACGAGGCCCCCTGTAGATCAGACACAAACAAATGGAAAGCGCCAGGCTGTGGCCTCCAGAGAGGTTTCTTGTTGCAGAGAGGCCTTGGGCACAGTCCTCCCTCCCAGCCTGCCTCTTCTCTGACCAACTGCTGACCTAAGTTACCCTTCACTTCCTCACTCGGCTTCTGCCCGGACTCTGACCTCTGCTCCACTGGGCTCTTTCTTGGTCTCTAGGTTATGGACCTACACTCATCCCTACCTTACCTTACCTTTTTTTTTTTTTCCCCCCTCCCAATTCCCTGGCTCCTGGCTCTGGACAAGCTATGGCTATTCCTGCTCCCAAACCTGTTTATCATTCCCAACTTAATCCATCTGCCATTGCACTTTCTATCTTGCTTTACGCTGAAAGGCATGGTACCTTCACCTGTAGGGTGGGAAGGAAGGCAGGGCAGGAAGCCTCAGCCTTCAAGCTGGTTCTTCAGTTTCTCTGACTTAATCCTTCAGAGGATGGCAAGTCTGTTTCTTCTGATTCTGGCCACTCGTCCCATACTTTTGTGTTGAATTACAACCATGGGGTATGGTTTTATCTTTGACGTTAAAATGTGTTATTCCTTCAATCATCATGCATTGTATTCATCCTATATTTCTGGCAGTATGTTGGATACAAGGGTTAATAGTATAGTTAATTTCAGAAGGTTAATACAGTTAATCTCAAAAACTCTGTTAGTATGAAAGAGAAACAAGAACATAATTACTGATACAAGCATTTAAATGTCCCAATAGAGGTGTAAGGAACAATGTTCTATGATAATACAGAGTGTGGGAGTATAAGGATCTTGCTATGAGTTGGTGACCCTTCATAACCAGGACTAATCATGATATTTTTTTAATGAGCCAGGAATGCAACCAAACTCCTCTTTTTATTTTTCTTGGTATTCTCAGCACAGGGCCTGGCATATAGTAGGTGGTTATTAAATACATGATAACTAAATGAGTGATGCTTTTTTTTTTTTATGAGAGAAAATAAATGTTTTTAGAAGAGTCAGCTTTATACTATGGTTTCAGGGAATGAATTGTGATGAAAAGTGAAGATTGCTTTTACTTGAAAGAGGCTGACAAATTTCCCAGACCCAGGATCACTTTATGCGGCGTATGATTTAAGGGTGAGGGAGCATGCCAAAGCGCTCCACTTGAGCTGAGTGATGGGGAATGAGTTGTAGAGCTGTGGTCTTAGATGGTATTTTGTGAAAAATAGTGGGAGATTTATGGCTATTAAACAACTTTGTAGCTGCCCCTTTCTTGTTTCGAGGTCTGCCAAATCTCTCCTCCTGTGGTCTGTATCATGTTCCTCCACCGCATCCATGACGTTCAGAAATATCCTACTGGACGGCAGTTTTTCATTGAATGCACCATTGGAAAGGGGCTTGAATTTTACATTTATCTGAACACATTCATTTTCTGTGATCTCCAAGTGAAATTCTCACGTCGTAAGTCTCTTGTAGAGTGCCCTGTCCTTTTGTTGAATCTTTTCCAACAAGGCTGCCAAAGTTCTACCTTCTTTCCTGCATTTATGGAAATTGCAGAGTATATAGTATATTAGTGACTATTACCTTTATTGATGTGAGTTTAAAAAATATTAGCAACTCTCCAGTTGTGAGCAGGAGAGGAATCAAGAAACCTTCAGTGTGTACTTTGATATATCTTTAGCCGAAGGACTTCCAAGGCTGGAATGAGTATTTCAGTCCTTGTATTTACCATGATCAGCTTTTTTCCATTCTATAGGTCACACTCAGTAGCTTTAGAAGAAACTGAAATGGGATACTTCATCCCAAAAAGCCAATCAGAGATGGCATTAATCCATGTTATACAAGTACTAGAGAATTGTTAGAGGAAATTTTCTCTCATTATGGGTTTATATCAATATAGGACTGCATGGATTAGAGAAGAAACAGAAGTTTTTGTTTTTTCAGTTTTCATGCTTAATCTTGAGAAATTTCAAAAATGTAGAAAAGTAAAAAAAAACAAAAAAAACCGGAATATATGAAGTTACCATCCAGAATCTGTAGTTTCTAATATTTCGACATATTTGTTTCAAGTCATCTTTAAATGAAAGAATGAACCATCATATATAAAGTTGAAGCTCCCCCTCCTCATACCCCATTAGTCCCCATCCTATCACCCTGCCCCTTGGCAGAGGCAACCATTTTCATGAATTTAATGTATATTTAAAAATAATTTTTAGATGTCTTCATACACACATAGGATCAAAGAAGTACATATTTACATAAATAATATTATACTACATTTATCATTTTGCAATTTTAATTTTCACTCCTTATTAAATTTTCAGACTTATTCAAATCGAGATATATAAATCAGGTTTATTGCTCTTAAATGCTAAATATTATTCTGTCATATGAATATACGACATTTTATTTATCCATTTTCCTCATTGACAGACATTTGAGTTATTTCTAATTCTGTAATAAATAATACTGCAGTAAACATTGTTTTATGTCTCAACTTGCAGGCCTGTGTGAAATTTTCCATACTGTATATATTTTAAATGAAATTGCTGTGTACCAATTTTCAATTTTATTAGGTATTGCTAAATTACTCTTGGAAGTAGTTGAACCAATGTACATTTCCACTAGCAAGGAATGAGAGAATAACAGTTTCATTTCCCTTCATTCTCACTGGTACTTGTTATCTTGTGACTTACAAGTTTGCCAATATGATGAGTGCAAAAAATTGTATCTTGTTTTAATTTTCATTGCCCTTAGTACTGGTAAATTTGAGCAACTTAAGTTATGGTTTTCTCTTCTTTGAATTTCCTGACATTTTCTTTGTTTTTTCTATGTTATTTTTTATTGATTTGGAGACATTCTTTATGTATTCAGGACATTAATGTTTTATTGTAGATGTTGCAAATATTTTCTAACAGGATAATTTAAAAAGTAAAATGTGAAAATATAATTCAGGCAGTTAGAAAATTGGGTGAGGATTCAAAGGTTTCAGAGTCTTTACAGTCCTGAAGATTCAGATTTATCCAAATTTCCTTATTCCCATTTTAGGCATCGCCTCTCAATCTGGGTAAAAGAAACATTATTTAAGCTTTTCTACTTATGTTTCTATTATCTTGTACTCAGTAAACTGTATTGCTTCAATTTCAAGATGAGTTCTTTATTCTTTGGCATGTTTTAAATATTGTCCACTTATTTAATATGATAATTTTGCTTTTCTGATCATGCTTCTAAGCATACGATTTAGAGAACACGTGTGAACATCCCTATTGGAAATATCACATGGGCTTCATTTTGCTAAATGCCAAGTCAAAGAGCTGGTAGTTGGAGTCCTGATTTGTAGTAAGCTGTCTAAACATCTGACCAAGAAAGTCCCACCAAAAGACATAGTTTGCGAAATTGTTCTTTTCCTAGATTCTTTTCCATGACTTGAGTTTATCAATGGACACTGATCAGAAAAATAATTTAGTGCTGGGCATAGAATGATGACTGCAAAACAACTGAAGCCATACCATTTTTTGCTCTGTCTGTAACTGAAAATAAAACCAAATAGCTTTTTTACTCTTGGATAGAACTCTAATGTTTTGCACAGTCAGAGGTATTTGCTAAAAGGTAGCATTTGTTCTAGTAATTTTAGAAAAATCTGTCATCAAATTGTCAACAGCCCAAATCGAGATTAAAAGTTCTAAGAAATATCATAATACAGTCACCCAAAGCTCATATTGTATTTTAAGGTTTTTTTTTTAGCGATGAGGTAGAGCAGAAACATCGATGGGGAGAAAGGCTATGGCTTCTTGTGGAGGAAGTATGGTAGATCTGTGGAAGGACAGTCCCCATTTCCCTTCCCAATATGTCCTGCCCCAAGTATTGAATAGATGCCACATGTAGGACGCTGTCACTGTGTTTCTTTCATTATGTAGAGATTACAGGAGACCTTGAATACCCAATTGAGAGACAGGTGACTATAGTATTTTATTTTTAATATAGTTTCTGACTCTCACATTTTTGCAATGTCCTAAATGTTTAATGATGCAGTGTCTAGCAAAAGTCTTACCTACTTTTTAAAATGTTTTTCTTGGTGACTGGGCTTTTATCTTTTTGGACCCAATAGCTTTGGGTCAAGCTTTAAATACTGTATATTTGCCTTGGAGCTGGAGTGAAGAAATGCTACCTGAAATCTGTTTCTACCTAGGGACAGAGCTTCTGATTTTACTCCATTCAGAACTCTTTCTATAAGTCTCCACTGAAAGCCGCTTAGTCAAACATCTCAAATGTCAGAAACGAAGTTTAAAGGGTTTTTCTAACAAGGAAGTCTAATCTCCTACTTAGTTTTGATTCCTATAATATAGGTAATCTCTTTGGAGAAAAGGCCTGCTTCTAGGAGGGCAAACATATCCCATACAGTGTATTTCCTATTCCGGAAAGAAAAATGTAGCATTAATGAAATTTACTTTTACATGAGGCTTGGAAAGGTTGTAAGCTTAGGATTTTGATCCTAGCAGATGTTCTTTTTTGGATATTAAAAAAAAGTTGCATTTGATTTGGAAATCTCAGTTAGGAGTTGCAGTGGCAATGCTTATTCTTATAAGCAACCACGATCTGAATCTGACAGCCTGGTCATCGGTTCTGAGTGGCAGCTGACCCCACAGGTACTTTCTTCCTGCTTTCATTCACAAGGAAGCAGAGTTGTAGAGTCCTGGGTGGGGCGGTGGCGGGACAGAGCGAGCAGCCTGGGCCATCCCAGACAGTTCCATGGTTAAAGAGCTATTTGTGTATGGTGAAAAAGCATCATCCTAGATACATTGTATGTCATTTTCTTTTAGGCCTTGGAATGACAAAGTTTGTGGATAACCACTATATCCCAAATCCAAATTTCAGATAGATTTCTCCATGCTGTTGTTAAACTTGGGCAGAACCGCCATTGCAGTCTGAGATGACTTATGTCCTTCCCTACGGTGACTTCCCGCTGCCAATCTTAGGTCTTTGGCTTCTCTCTGCCCCTATGTCTCTGGGCCCACCAAAACCAGCCCTGGTTTTCCCCATCCACCCTGGGGCCGAAGCTTAACCCCTTTGCTGGTTTCCATAGAAATCTGTTCACAGGCCCAGCCTTCACTTTGTGGGAAGTACTGGGAGAAGGCCTGGGACAGACGTCTAAGTCCACCCCTTTTCCTCCCTTCGGCCTCTCTCGGTTTCCTCCTCCCTCTCCTTCAGTTCAGCACAATGAGCAAACTGTCTCCTTGTCTCAGAGCTATTCCACCTGTACTGAGGCCCCTCAAAGCTTTGGATCCTACCCTACCCTTACCAGAATATTATCTCAACAAAAACAGATCTTGCTTCCTAAGAAGAATCTTGGTGAATAATATTTTCTCCAAATTCAGATCCCATGGAGACATGTTTGGTAAATGGAGATGCTTGGTATTTGTTCTTGCTTCATGCTGACATTTGCTTTTATTACATAGGTTTCCAGTGAGGATGTTGCTGCCTCTCCGGAGCACCACTACACGCCCTTGCCTTCTGCTTCCAGGGAGCTCACCAGTCACCGAGGTTGGAACTTAGCTTTTTATTGCTCTCAGTGGTCGCGGGGAGGGACGATTGGCCGCACAGAGCTCGGGGCTCAATGCTGCTGCATTGGCACTTTAGAAAGAACATAGTGCTTTTTAAGTCCTTGATGAGAAAACCATACCTGTCAAACGTAGCAATTTTAACCCATATTAAACAGAATTTAGTGGCAGTTTACTGGGGAGGCAAATAAATATAATTTTGTGATTTTTTGTTCTTTAAACAAAGAGATTATAGTACTTAAAAATTACTAAGGAGATTGTTACCTCTAGCAATGGTGATGGAGAGAAATCGGGAAACCCGCTAGTATTCGTAAAAGTATGATTGTTTGGGAGTATAACAGTTGACATCTGTAATTTCAAAATGAATGAAGTCTACATTACAGCTAAAAGAAATTCCAATTTGCCTGGCAATGTTGGAGTAGAAAATCTATGTTCAGTTTGCAGAGACTTCTCTGATTCTCAAAACATTAATTTGGTTTACCCAGTTTTTCCAAAGCCTTGAATTCCTATTGCCATCTTTAGAGTCTTTGGTTTCAAAAGCAGGCAGAATCCTGACATGGAATGTCATTTGAAAATCCCCCATCCCTAAGCTGGCTGCTTGGGCCTTAGTTGAAATTGGTAAGGTCAAGAAGCAGCCACGTGGTACAACTTGTTTACACCATTTTATCCTGGTTATGACTACAGCTGTGTTTCTTGATTTGAATCTATCGTCCATGGTTAAGTATGCTTAGATTGAGGGTGTCACACATAAACATGGTTCGCCCAAGTAGGAATTCCCCTTGTATGGGTAGGGGACATGGAATAAGGACTATTCCAGCTATGTCATCCCAGCAACATTGCAGGATGGGTGAGTAGCAGGAAGGGCTGTGGAGATTATGTGTTGGGGCTCAACCTCTGAGATAGCCTATGGGCTCTGGGCAAATGGGACGCCATATTCTGCAGGAAATGATCAAGAGAGTAGTGCCAGACTCCAAGTGCCTGTGACTTGGACCTGTGTTGTCCGTTTGACATCTGGGCATAGTAGAACTTTTCTGTACTTAAATATACTTTAATTTAGATTTAATTAGGGTCCAATTGTGAGTCTCTTCATTAAGTATTTATTTTATGGAAATAAATTTTGCTCAAAGTCAGGTGGAATAAACATATGCCAACCTGCACACAAACAGGTCTCTTTCACTTAATGTCCTTACGAAGGCCTTGAGCATATCCCTGTAGAGACTGTTTTTGGGGAATTTCCCCACGCAAATCATAATGTGTCTAGAAGGAGTGACAAATTAACTCTCAAATTACCATTATATGCTCACGTGTTTGTTGTTTCTTGTATTTGAATGAAGGTAATTTCACTTTATAGCTTTATCAGATAACTTGCATAGGAACTGAAGTCTCGGAGACCTGAAGGCCACTTGTAAAGTCTATCTGGCCATGAAATTGAGATTTCACATTGGGAGGATGTGATCAGATAAATGATAATCATCAGGAATAGGGTAAATATCATCTATCATTTTAACAGTAACAAGAAATCTGAGCCTTAAAGAAATGGAATATAAGACAGTAAGTTTTGAAGGTATTTTGAGTAATACTTGGAATGTGGAAAAATGCCTGAAGTAGTTCAAGTAAGTGTCTGTGGATGACATCAGAGTCTAACATCAATGGGGAAAATGTTATTTAAAGGGAGGCAACAACAGACATTTCAGTTTTATCAAGAAATATCCCTGCACATTTAACACGTGTTTCCTGATCAGTGCTGAGGACTTGGATGTTGAAAAAAGCAAGTGTGCATCATAAAATGATGTTCTTTGGGCCTGTGGTCATGAGGAGACCAGTAAAGAGTGGACCCAAGAAGTTCATTAAAGCTGGATGATTGTTGGACTGATCTGTGTGGGGGAAAGGTGAGAGTTGTCTATTTCAGCTTGGCATGAACCAACTTGGCTTGAATGGGCTTGGCTTTCCCCACCAACAAATAGGGAAAGCCGTTATTTTTTGGCACCCCAATGATACCACTTAATGCCATCCTGTTTTTTTCTATTTACATTAAGGAAGTTATTCCAAATTTCTGATCGTATAGATCCCCAAACTATTTGAGTGTCATTTGTTCATACCTTCACGGAAACAGCTTGCAAACATTTATGCAAAAGAGGGCCTTCACAGTGTGAAGACAAATTACACCAATTCTTTCCCAAGTGACATCCTCCGTGACGTCTGAAACTCGATCTGTAAAACCCTAACTGAAAGTTCCATTTGCAAATAACTTTTGATTCATCCAGTTCCCAATCTCTTTTCCTTCCGCACCAACAACTGCAAAAACTGAAGGGCAGTAGTTCATGTGCAAATTGCTGCTTTTCTATACATGGCTTCATTTTCTCTTTACTTGTCCTTTGATGCAGCTTCCAATGTCGAGTGTAATAGGCCCAAGATTCATGTCCTAAGAACTGTAGATTCAAATGCAAAAGAAGTCTGGGCCCAGTTTCATATGTAACTTACAGATAATCCTTACATCATACAGATAGTAATGTGTAGTGCTTTCTGCTTCCTGCATGAAACTTTCACTGATCTGAGCTATGATTTCCTTCTTCTATAGGTACTTAGAATATTTGTTTCTACCTCCTTTGTGCGATTGTTCATACTCTGCTTTGTATAATAGAGGTCAGGTTATGTACGACTTAATCTCCTCATAAATGAAAACTCCCTGAGAGGCAGTAATAAGTCTAACTCTTCTCTTTCACATCACTGACTCCTACTCTTTCTTAAGGTATCAGCTTAAATATCACAGCTCTAAGGGAAACTCCTCTGGTGCCCCCTACACATTCACATTAGGGCAGTGTTCCCTATTCAGGGACAGTCTTCCTAGGTAAATTGTTGGGAGGAGGGGAGGAGATGGCATCACCATGTATCTGCAGTGCCTGGCACAGGGTCTCCTACTTAATCAGAGCTCAATATATATTTGCTCAGTAAAGGACGAGTGCTAGAAACCCAGGGGAAGGGGAAATGTCTTAGTTACCTGTGTGAGGTGACTTTGCATGTGAGAAAGGAGACCCAGCTTCCCCTGGGGCTGAGTGCGCTAAGGGAAGGGCCAGCCATGTGGACCTCAGGCCTCAGCTCTGTTGCTTTCAGAAACCCAAATATCATGGATGGAATTTATAGATTCTTTGCTAGAGAGCATTTAGCCACAAAGCCCAACTTCTAAGTAGATGATTATTTTAATGTTGTAGTTTTCAAACTTTGGTGTTCTGATGGTAGGGAAGGGAATGATGAATTGGTGATGGAATATTCATCAATGGAATCATGATGGAATTATTTTACTAGAACAGAAACTCTCAAAGAAGGGGCCAAAAGGGCTGGACTCTCAGTAATATAGAGATCGTGGTATATATATGGATTTGAAATGGTCCATCTGAATTCTCTCTGAGAGCGCTGACCTAGGTTTTGGGCAGATCTTCGGAGTCTGGGGGACAGAGGGCTGCGTCAGCGATCTCACCTGTTACCTAGTGGCAATCTACATATTGTGTCGTCACTGGGTGTCCATGTTATGAAGGATATTGAACCATTTGTTGGAGAAATGTCTGTTTAAAAATATGGTGTGTATAAAACATGCCCCAGCGTGCCAGGTATTGCCACTGTTTATCTGGCAGCTGTTAGAATTCACATTTATATAGACCATTGTGTCTTTCTTGGAAAACATTTCTGATTAGAATGTAGATCATATTATTCTCAAGACAATTCTATGAAGTGGGGAGGGCAAATATTATTCCCATTGAACAGACGAAGATGCCAAGAATTGTTGGGGGTGATCAAGCCGCTTAGTGACAGAGGCAAGGGAAAAAAATCAAGGCTCTGTGCCATCGAGTCCCAGGTCACCCCTGACATTTGTCCTTCACACAGGACATAAGCAGCCAGTGCAGGCAGGGCTAACTGTAGCATTGCGCAGGAGGGGCGAGGAGAAAAAGTAGGGGAGAGGCACGGCCTGGAAATGTCCACTGCTGGGGTGAATTTCCACAGCCTGCGTTAAGGCTGCCAGGAGCCACAGCGTCTTCATCCTCACCTGCTTCTGTTCGAAGAATTGCCTGCATTACTCCTCTCGCCATCACTCTGTTTTTAAATTACAGAGTGATAAAATCAGAGAAATTTGGAAAACAAAAGAAGAAAATGTTCCTTATCAATCTGGATTCAGACAGAGGAAACAGAAGACACACTATGTATTTAAATTATGAAGGGTTTTAACATGAGGAATTAAGAGGTTGTGCCTCCACCAGAGCCTCAGCCTCGGCATCGAGTTCGTGATTCTCAAGAGCTTGCTGGAAAATTTCTGTGGATCTCGGGGGCATCCGGGAGTCTCCCACCGACTTGCTCATCTGCAGCACCTGTGCCAGGATTCGCGAGTTCACCCGGAAACTGCTCCAAGTACTGCAGCTGTCCACGCATTGCCCTGCCCTGAATTCATACGCCAGTGCCTCTCTTTGGCTGACTGTAACCAAGACTCATTCACTGAAGGCAATTCTGGGAAATGTAGTTCTCTGAGCTGGCTGCAGAGAAGACCTTAGAAGAAGATGGTGGTGATGTTAAAACAGATAATTTGGCACATCTACCACAATCCAGCACCTATCATGTGGAGGATCCCATTCCAATTTGTCTGCATATATATTTTGCAAAATAATTGCAGGCCCAGTGAACGTCCCTGAATTATTTATTCCCCGATGCTCATGCAGTCTTGAAGACATGCCATTGTTAGCTTGCCATATTAGCGTTGGACTTGAAATGTATAAAAGAAAGAAAGCAAAAAACAAAGACGAAACATGCTATGAAAACTTGATCGGGGATGATAACCATCCTTTGACCATTGTCGGCAATCTTGCCATTATTTTTTATTGACACGATTGTTGGATGCTCATCTTCCTCTCCAACCAGAGGCTTGGTCTGTTTGAGTTTGAAATTGATTGCTGCAACTGTCACAGAGTAATTTATATAGCAACTTATCATAATTAGTTATCGTTTGCAGTTTCCTTAATGTGAGTTGCATTTTATGCTTAGCAATTGATTTTTCTGTATATCTCCATGAAGCAGCTCAATGTGTGCCATTCCAAAAAAAGAAGAAAAAGACAGAAAGAAAAACTGTGGGTGTTTTTTTATTTTTTTATTTTTTAAGACATTTTTACCCTGAGATATCATAAAATATGTTTTCACAGCAGCCATAAATACAGAGTGTTTTGCTTCAACTCATTAGATCAGCCAAAGTGAAATGAATAAAAGGAAAATTAAATGGATACACGGGAAGAGGTGCAGTGTAGACAAAGATGTTTGGGATGGGGAGATGTTGGCCAGAAAAACTTCATGCCAGCAAGCAGAAGGCTTTCAGGAGGGCTTGAAAGGAAGCTGCATGATGCCTAAACTGTTCATCACAATTTGTTTTGGACTTAAAAAATTTGGAGATAGAGGGGCAGAAAAATGTCATACTTTTCCTCACCTATCATAAGGGTCAGGGCTAATACTGCTATAACAAAAGACAGGTTAACAAGAGAAAAATGTATCAGATTTATTTAATCAAAGTTTTGTATGATTTACATGGGAACCTTCAGAAATGAAGACCCCAAGACTCCGGGAAAACTGTCTATTTTTATGCTTAGGTTTGATGAAGAATGGATAGCCGTGTAGAAATGTGATTAGAGAAAGGGTATGATCTAATGATAATTGAGTGGGGAGCCCAGCAAAGCATGTCTTCTCGGATTCCTCTTTGTCTCTCACTGTAGCATTCCTTCCTCCTGGGTAAGGGGCAGGACCCCTCTGGAATGAGGCTCCCTAAGGGAGAAGGGAGACAGTGACATTTCTAGGTTTTATGGCTTGCTTGGCGGGAGAAGGGTTCTAGTTTCTATCATCCCCTTGGGGAGGAGAAATTCTGATTTCTATGACTCATTTCAGGGGAGAAAGAGGGGTAGAGACAGGGGGGCTAGAAAAGGCCAGAGAGACCTTGCTTCTGAGGCCTCCCAGTGTCTTGCAGTTCACAGCAATCAGCATGCCAAGGTGTCATAATTTGGGGTGTTGTGTTCTGAGTCCTGACGGAAGCAATCTGTCTCTTTTAGCCAATTTTTATTTTTTATTTTTTTATTTCTACTCTTGTCAACATGTAGGGAATGTGAAAGCTAAGTAGGTTTGATCATTATCAACAGCGTCTACACAGAATGATAGCAAAGACTCTGGAAAACGGGTGCGTTTATTTAGGCTAGCATAATAGCTCAGCGTCAAAGAGTCTTTTTGCCTACTGCGCGTTGGTTCGCATTGACCGTCTATAAAGATGGAATAAACAATCTGACGGTCCTGGTGGTTTTGCCAGGTAGGTCTTACCTGGGATCAGACTCTATAATTAAGGCAGCCTGCTTATAGATTACCTTTTGTCTTCTGGAATATTTTGATTAGTCTTTTAAGGGAGCTGAGCCTCAGATGATTTCTCAAAAAATTGTCACTGATTCATTGAAGGTTCACAGAAGCATGACAGATTCAACTTTCCCCCATGGAAAGTGTATTCAAAAGTGGTTTTAAAAAAAAAGAGAGAAAGAAAAAGAGAAAAGGAAATACAACTTCCTGGTGGCAAGGACGTGTTTCATCTGGGGGTCGTGTCAGATCAGAGCGTGGCCGTGGCACCCCCCTTTTAGAGTCCTTGCCACCAAGCCCTGGCTGTGTGGGGGGAAGAGTGTGTTGGTTCCTTGTGCAGAACTATTATTAGCATTTTCTAATTATGTAAAATGATTTCCTCTGATGACATTTTCAACAGAACCCATTAGTTTAGTTTTCTTTCCTTCATAATGCTTTTATGGGCTTATAATCTTGGTGGAATTCTCAGATGCTGAGAGATGCTAAAGTTTCCTTTATTTTAATCGAGGTGACTAGTGATTTGACAGGAGTGGTTGACAGGTTCATTTTATCTGCGTGGCAGTGGGAGTCTATTTTCAGTGTGTGCACCCTGTTTCAAAGTAAAAGGACTTTACTAAGTGCTGAATAAATTGTACTTTCTTTTGATTCTAGACCTTGCTGAAATGGTTTAAAAACTCTGGTGTGGGTCATCAAATTCATCTCCCTGCTACTTTGCAGGGTCAATAGCTTCACTCTGTGCTGAGCCGGGCTGGGGGATTGGAATGGAGGGTAGTGTAGATTAAAACTTCCGCATATATATAGATAAATGTGCATGTGTGCACTCGCTGTCTGGGAGGGTGGCAGTGATGGAAGAGCAAGCCAAGTGGAATCTGAAGATGGATGAATCCGTTAGACTATTACCAAGACTGGCGTGGAGTTTAGCCAGGAACTTTAAGCAACCTCCTTTAAGCATTTGAAATCCATAGGGGTCCATTTCCTATCCTTCCTCTCCAAGGATGATTTTTCATTTGCCATCTCCAGGATTGCTTTATTTCTGTTCTTGGGGCAGAACTGTGGTGTACTCATAGACACAGAAGGGCTACGAGTCTGGTTCTTCTGTCCCGGCAGCAAAGCAAGGAGGGAAAAATGGATTCCATTTCTTCCTTTCCCTCCCCACGATAACAAACCGTGTGTCTGTAAAACGAGAGATCGGAAAGACAGCCTTTCCCTCAACAGACAATCCACATAAAAAATGGTGCTGAAAACATGCTCCCTCTTTCTTAGAAAATGGAAGCCTAGAATTTACAGGGTGGAAGATTCTAAGCGTATTAATGTTTTAGAATCATGGGCTGTTTCTTGCCCTTTTTCATTACCAGGGAAGAACTCTGGGACATGGTCAAAAATGACAAGGATTGCTATGAGCACAGTCGTTCAAGGATCCCTCCAGCATGTCTTTATTGAATACCTAATGTATACAAAATATATGTTAGGATTTGCAGAGAGTTCAGAAATAAGGTGTTATCGTTTCTATCTTCCAGTAATTTACGGTTTGAGGAGATCCCAAAAACAAAAGTAACACCAACCAAACGAGATATTATGTATTACATAATTAAGAGTTGCATTGCATGGGTAAAGCCATAGGTGCTATAAATATTTAGAAAAGATGGGAATCGGTGAAAGCTACAATAGTCAGGCATAGCTGTTTGGAGGATGTTGGCTTTGAGCTTTGAAGAACATGTAGGGCGTGGGTAACCGGAGTGCAAAAAAAGGGCTTCCCCTAAAAGGGAATGGGTAAAGAAGAGCATAGAGGTAAGAATAAATAGAGCTAATTAGAGATAGGGATCCCATTCAGAAAAAGGAAAAAAAAAAAAAAAGTTATGTAGAATGGGCTCATGTTATGGCAGGCCTTGGACAGGCCGAAGGGTGTATATTTGATTTAAAACTGTGCTATAGGATTATTAATCTGCAAGCAGTACGCAGGGGAAGCTGGAAAAGAGGAGTGCTCGGACTCAAAGAGGCCACAGTGGGACGGGACTGGAGGGAGTTTGCTCCAGTTTTAGAAGGCGTATGTTTTCAGATACCGGGCTCTGTGTCCGTGATGCCTCCAAAGAGCAGGTTTCTAGCAAAGGTAATTTAGGAAACAACGTGGTAACAGATGGGGACGACAGCTGGGGCCAGGATAGATGCTGCCAGTGGAGCGGGAGTGCAGGCCCCATAAAGAGAACCCGAAGGCCACCGCGGAGTTGCCGTTTGAAGTTGCCGATGGTTCTGGTCACCAGGGTTCAGGCATCAGAGAAAAGGGACGGTCGATGTTTTTCCTCCCCACCTTATTCAGACTGTCTGTGATGTCGGCTTTAGCAACCTGAACGTGGAGCCCAGGATGACGCTGAAATAATCCAGCATGCCGTGACGAAGGCCTGGCGTGGCTGGCCGGTGGCACAGAATACGGGAAGGAATATGAGAAACATTCCCTGGCAAACACAATAGACTGAGTGACTGATTGCTGTTTCTGTCTCTATCCCCAAATACAATGTGCGAAGAAGCCAGCGTGGTACGTGGGAAGCTGCAGTCTCTGCCTGCTCCCCCGACTCGGTTCCTCCCGTCGCAGATTCTTCCCACCGCTCAAGCAGAAACCATAATCCGGCCTGTTACCGGGAAGACTGCTGGGGTTAGTGTAGTGGGGCTCGCGGCATCAGGAACAAACATGCAAAAAGCAGGCAAAGCAGCCAGCAGCCACAGAAATTTGTTCTCATTCTCATATTTGGCTTAAAGATAAGCTACATTCTTTTACAAACAAACAAGTGCCCAGTGTATTTTATTCCTGAATCTTGGGCTTCTGGGAGGGCAATGCTCTCCGTCTAAGTTGTTCTGCTGAGATCTCTGCCTGGTGTTAACTTCCCAGCCCCTGTTCTTCCGGCTCCTTTCGTCTCCCTGTCTCCTGTAGAAAGCTTTACCCCTGCCCCAGGTTTCTCCTTGTGTAGTGGTTTTACAACCTTTTTTGGAACAAATAAACAAACATCTGGAATCATGTGGTACATTTAATTAAAAAGTTTCCATTTGGCCAGAAATGGTCAAATCATGAAAAATGGCCTGTCGGTGAGCTCAAGAAGGCCAAGTGATGACGTTGTTGGCTGCAAATGGGTTGAAATTGAGCGAGGTGAACACCTGCTCAGTGCAGGCTGCTGTCCTCCGGCTTCCTCCTTCCAGCCATTAATATTTACTGCGGTTCCTTTATCCATTCTAATGAAATTTTTTGGTTGGGCCTGGTCTGGGGAGAGGGTTGTTACTTTTCCAATAACCTTGGATTTGTTGGGATGTGTGTACTTTATAAAGGGTGTGGTATTGGGCTTTTTGGCCTTTTCATTTCCCTTACTCAGAATTCCATATGCTCCAGGTCACTGCGGGGGCCTCTTTCTGTTTCTTCAATCAGTCAGTCAACCGTGGTTTTCATGAGAGCTCCTAAGGTGTGGGACCCTGCACGAGAGCGTGTAGAAGATACAAAAGAAGGTGTGGACTCTGCCTTCAGGAATCCTGCAGTCTAACTGGAGACAAAGTCCTACACATAGAAAGCAGAGGCCAAGCTAGATGTACATGGGCAGAGAAGGGAGGGATCAGTGAAGACAGAAAGATTTGGAGGTAGTCTTGGATGAGGGTGAGACCTGAGTTGAAAGGAACTTTGTCTGGGTGGTTTCCAAGTGTGAAAGAGAATTTGGGGAAAGACCAAATGTAGAAGTTGCTCTTGTCTAATTTCTGGTCATAATCTAGGTGACAGTAGGGGACAGATAATCTTAAAGCAGGAGTTAGATGTGATTAGGCTATATTACTGATTAGCTTCTCTGCAAGGCACGTTTAGGGCGAACTAAAATACAAGTTTTGTTTGCACATTAAGAGAAGAATGTTGAGACGATCTGGCTTTGCAGAGTGTCTTGCTCTGATATGTCTCCCACAGGAGGATTTATACCCAGGATGAGGTTATTCTTAGGACAGAATAACAAGTTTATCTTGTTGCACGGAATGCAAGGGAAGTGGCCAGGGGCTGAAAATACTGCGTGTGCCGTTGCCGTTTAGGTTAGATCCAAGGAAAGGGCGAGTACTGTTGAACTCAGCTGTGGATTGGCAAGGGAGGTTGGGAAATGACCATTCCCCAAGGCCTTTTACTGAAGGATATGCTCATCTCTCTCTGAGGGAGCCTGCAGGAGGTGAAACGAAACTTACACAACTTTCAAATCCTGACTGGTTTTGATCTGGGGTTCTCTGTGTCAATGCCAGTTCAGCTTTTGCATAAAATGAAATCACTTTGACCCCTGCAGACTTCTGCAAGCCCAGATAGCTGGAAGATCTCGCTGGAACAACGTTCCAGTGTTGCCAGAGGAGTTCTCAGTCCTTAGCTCTTTCTTATTCGTGTGCATCTGTTTCCTTAAATACTCTCTGCAGAAGCATTAGCATGAAAATGAAAGAGTGTACAGCAACTTGGAATTTTCCATTTGTAGCTTCCTTAGTCTGTAGGGTCAAAGTTTTGTCCTCAGGGACACTAATGCAAACTCGGCGAGCTGTTCCAGGGCAAATGTTTCTCAACTAAATGACAAGAGGGGGTGGGGAGCCAGGAAAATAATGCAATGCTAATTCCCAAGCACTGACTGCCCAGAGGTCCCAGTTTAAATTGCCACTCCCCCAACTCTATTCCCACCCTCCACCAAAGGAAAAAAAAATCCTCTGTTGTTAGGACAGACATCTGTGTGAGAGCAATAAAACAGTCTTCTCCCTTGTGGATTAGCTCTTTATTCCTTTATTTATCTTGCTATACCTCATCAGTTTCTCCTAAATCAAGGAGAGTCAAAGAAGATAGGATGCAGTCCCTTTTTTGTTTTTGATTAAGGAGACCCATACAACTATCCTCCTCCACAAATTTTCTTTTCTCAAGAGAGAGCTTTCTTTTTTATGTCTAATTCCCTCCCCCCCCCCCAGTTTTTTTTCATCTGCTTCCTTGGAATCCTTCTGGAACTTTTACTTCATACAATGTTCAAATCAAATATTCAAGGTCCCCTGGAGAGCAGGTTCGGTAGGTCAGTGCATGCTGACCTATCTGGGTGATTCTAAAGCACATGGGGAACTAAGATTGCATGATGGACGTATTCCACGGCCTCCATTGCTTCAAATCCCTAGAAATTTATTAATTCATTCAAGAGATATCTACTGAGCCTCTGTAATACGTGTCAAGCTCCATTCAAAACATTAGGGATAGAGCCATGCATAAAGCAGACATTTCTGCCTTCAAAGAGCCTGCATTCTAATGACAGAGAGGATCACCAAGATAAAAATGAAAGCACCATGTAGTATGCTGCAGGTAGGTACTCAGATGAAAACAAAAGCAGGCAAAGGACACGAGGGAGCGTGTGTTGGTAATTTGAGATCTGATAGCCAGAGCAGGCACCACTGAAAAGGCGATGCTGGAGTGATGACCTGAAAGAGGTGAGAAGTGGAGACCTGAGAATAGCTGTAGAAAAGTGACCCAGGCAGAACAAGGAGCAAGTGCAAGGCCCTGAGGCAGGAGCGTTCCTGGCATACACAAAGTGCAACAAAGCCTGCGTGCCCGGGGAAGGCAATCTAGGGGGGGAGTTGGAGATGAAGCCAGAACAATATCAGGGGCCAGGACTCGTAGGCCATTGTTAAATATTAAACTTAGGCATGTTAAAATTTTAAAGAGTTTACTCAAGCAGATAGCGATTGATGAATCAGGCAGCCTAGACTACAAGTGGTTCAGGGATCCACTGAGAGGTCGTAAGGGGAAGTTTTTTTTAATCAGGTATTTGCAGAAGAAAGACAAATTACTTTATTGGTTAAAGTAGAAAGTCCCTAGTTAGAGGTTAATTGGCATTTGCTGATTGATTAGGCTTAAGTTTCATTTTACTATTCACGTTGACTTGGATTTCATTCGCTTATGTACGAAGCCAAGGTGCTGAAACTGTCCCAGCCTAGTGGTCTTTCAGTGGATTATTTTAACACCACTTGCTGTGACTAAGACGGGAGCTACTTCAAGGCATTAGCAGAAATGATGGACATGATATGATCCTTCTTCCTATAGAAAAAAACAACAGTAACCCCCAAACTGATAACTAACTGGAAAAGAAAGAAGAGGTACTATTGTTGATCAGGAAGTATGTAGCTTTTCTGCAAGATGGATGGAAGGATAGGATTGAAGAGGTTAATCACAGTCCGGAATAAATGCAACAGAGTTTTAAAATGCAGATGCATGGCCAGGTGGGACAGCATGCACCTGCAGTCCAAGCTACTTGGGAGGCTGAGGCGGGAGGATCACTTAAGCCAGGAGTTTGAGGCTGTAGTGTGCTATGATTTAACTTGTGAATTGCCACTTCACTCTAGCCTGGGCAACATAGTCAGACCCCATTTGATTGATTGCTAGATAGATGGATAAATAGATAGATAGATAGATAGAACCAGTTTCAGGAGTTTTCTAAGCATAGGGAAAGCTACTGGGGGCCTGGTAGCAGGCATTAATTTAGCCTTCCTCATTGGGTACAACCACATGGGTCAGACCATCTGCATGCCTGTCCCTATCTTTAGTTCAGGCGCCAAGCATCAGAGCTATCTCTAAGCCAGAGCAGTAAGTATGAGTGAGTGAATCAGTGAAATAGGATGGCAAGAGTAGGTACAGATGTAAAACTTATAATAAATGGGAATGGGCTAAATTAAAAGGTAGAACATTCCCAGATTAGTAAAAAAGGAAATGTGAAGCAAAATATCTTTTAAAGAAATACATGTAATAAAATGACATAGGAAGCTCAAAAATAAAGGGATTGGGGGAAAATACTATATACATGCTATGAGCAAAATCTAGAAATAACAGTATTAATATCATGCAAAATAAGACTAGGATGATTACTGAAATGACAAAGAGGAATAGTTAGTATAACGAAGAAGATATGATGGAAAGCTGTAACAATCATGAATCTTAATGCATCCAGCAACATGGCTTTGAAATTCATAAAGCAGGAACTTCTGAAAAATACAAGAAAAAAGCATGACAAAATCACAATTATAGATGAAGACTTGAGCATATCTTCTACAGAAAATGACTCCTAAGTGAACAGAAATTTCACATCATATACATTTTGTTAAATAGAAAACAGAATATTATTTTTTTTTAAAAAAAGTCACAGAAGTTATCCACAAGTTGTGTCATAAAGAAAAGTATACAATGTCTAGTTCAAATTAACTGATCTTCACTAAGTGAAATTACGTTCAAAAAGGAATAACTCCTTCCTCCATCTTCCAACAAAAAGAGGAAAGAGAAAACAATATAGAATTAGAAATAAATGAAACTTTGGATTTGTGAGGAAATAACATCCATTATTCTTTAAAAGTAAATGGAAGTGATAACACTGTAGTATATTAAAAACTGTGGGATGTAGCCCAAAATGTAATTAAAAGATTTTTCCCCTTAAAAACATAAACTATGAAAAAGGGATAGAAAATAAAAATAAACGAACTATCTGTTCATATATCCTAATTAAAAAACAACAAACCCAATGACATATGAAAGGACTTAATAAAATAGAAACAATGTGCAATATATTTTACAATAATACCAACAGATACTTAATAAAAGGTGAACCTAGAAAATCTAAGTATGAAAAAATAGAGATGGACATGGAACATTAGGTAGGAGATTTAAAAAAATGCTATAAAGCTTTATATCAAAAATTAGAAAATCTAAGTAAAACAGGCAATTTTAAGGCAATTATAGTGACCAATAACAAGCCTAAATAAAAATAGGACTATAAAAGTAACTGAAAAAATAGCCATATCCCTCAAAGAGGTGAAATATCCCATCTTTTATAATTTATTCCAGAAAATAAAAAAGATGGGAAATTGCTCATTTTATCTTACTAGGATTCCATAACTAACTTTAAAAAGGTGAAAAAACACATGAAAATGAATCTGCAGGTCAATTTTTTTTTCAAATGTGAATAAGGGAATCCTCCTTGAGAAATTAACAATAAGATTTATTAATATATTAAAATAGTACCTCATGACCAAGTAGGTTTTCTGTTAATATTGATAGGATAGTTTACTATTAGAATTTATCAGTACATTTGTAACATTGGCGTATTAAAAAGAAAAAGATAATATATGATGATGATGTTACTAGATGCAAAGAGAGAGGGGGAGAGAGAGAGGAAGAGACCTGTGAAAGTTAGTAACCATTTCTGGTAAAATCTCTTAGCAATCAAGGACTAGATGGAAACTTCCCTAACTTGATAAATAGTATACCAGACACCTACGGCAACCTGCATACCAAAGGAAGACAGACTACAAAACATTGCCATCAAAGTCCCAGCACAAGCAGGGAAGGACTATTGTGCATTCCCCTGGTGGTGCTAGCCAAAGCAATAAGATGTGCAAAAACAACAAAAACAAATAGACAAATAAAGGTTACAGTAAATACGACTTTATTTGCAGTCAATATTATGATTTAGATCAGAGGTCAGCAAACTTTCTCTCTAAAGGACTAGATCATAAATATTTTAGGCTTTGTGGGCCAGAAGATACCTGTCACAACTACTTAGTTCTGTTCTTATAACATGACAACTAAAACTCACCACATCTGTAATAGAAAAAAATGTAAATGTGCTTAATTCACATATTTAAAAGATTTTCAGATTGGCTCATAAGGCAAAACCCAATTCTCTGTGTTATGTAAAAGAAACAGATACAAATTGACTCAGAAAAGTTGAAATAATAAGGTGGATGAATACGAACAAAGGGAAAGGGGTTATAGTCTATACAGTATATTATTAACACAAAGTAGAATTCAAGCAGAAGAATAGTAACTAAGATAAAGGTACTTTGTAATGCTGAAGGGTGAAATTCATATTAGATGTAACAGTTACAAATATCCATGTAACAAAATAAAGTGCCAGTACTCATGATCCAGAAATCACGGGCTACGAAAGGAGAAATAGATAAACACATTAGTCATAGGAGACTCTACTTTACCTGTCTCATTTACTGAAAATTCAAATGGGGAAAAAATGATATAAAAAAACCTAAATAATAAAATTATTAATGTGGATTTGATTAATGCCTATTAAACTCTGTTCCCTAGCAATATAGGATATACTTATGTTCAACTCGACATAAATGCTCATTGTTATTCCAGTTACAATGGTTGTGTAAATTACCTCAATTTAATGGCATGAAAGACTGATTTGCTATGATCACAGATTCTGTGGGGAAGGAATTTCAAGAGAGGATAATAGGAATGGCTTATCTCTGTGTCTGGAGGCTCAACAGAAGTCTTGAAGCCAGGGTGCTACAATATCTGAACACTCATGTATTCATGTTTGGTGGTTGATGGTGGCTGCTGGCTGGGGGCCCCACTTTCTTTCCATGTGGGCCTCTCCATGTGGGTTTCCTTTGTAACCTAATTTGGACTTCCTGATAGCATAGTAGCAAAGTTCTAAGGGCCAGGGTCCCAGGAGAGAGAAAGAGCCAGGCAGAAGTCATGTTATCTTGTATGACCTACCTCTCTGAAGTCATGCAGCATGACTTTAGCCACATTCTGTTTATCACAGTAGTCACAAAAGTCCTGCCTAGGTCCAAGGAAAGGGAAAATAGACTCTGCCTTATGATGTTGAGTGGTGAGTTCTAAAAGAGCATGAGTGACCAGAAATACTGCTCTGATCATTTTTGACAAATATAATCTTCCCAAATAATATACTAGGTCACAAACAAAATTTCAGTAAGTAGAAGTATTAAAAAAAAAAAACAAAAAACCCTCTCAAGTCACAATGTAATAAAACTTAGAAATAACGAAAGCAGATTGCAAGAAGTCCTTCCACCCAGAAATTTTCTGATACTCTTGAATCTCAAGTCAAAGATAACATACAAACCCAAATTGTAGAATAGCTAAAGAAGTATGGTGATGAAGCTATAACCTATTAGAACCTATAGATAAATCTAAGGTCATTATCAGAGGAAAACATACAGCTTTAAGTACATATGTTAATTTAATAAAATAAGCAAAAAAAATAATAGATATATTAACATCTGACTAACAAAAAAAATGAGCTACATAAACCAAAGGAAAGTGGAAGAAAGGAATTTTTAAAGCTAAAAACTAAATCACTAACTGTCCTAATCAGGGGGAAAAAAGAAAAGACACAGAAACAAGAGAAAATTCAAAGAATCCTAAACACCAACCTTGTTCAATCCTGTATGAATATCTGAAAATCTAGATTAAGTGGATAATTTTCTAGAAAAATATAATTTCCCAAAACTGACTCCAGATGAGATAGAAAATTGAAACAGGTTGATTTCTATAGGTCTTCATTAACTTTATTTTTTCTATCACTTCCCCCAAAAAAGTACCAAGTCCAGGTGGTTTTTCAGAGAAATTTTACCCAACGTTAGAAGAGTAGATGATTCGATAGCTTTCTGTTAAATGTTTGTCAACGAGGTCTTGGCAGGTTGTGGGGAAAGACAGCCCTGATGTATAATGTTTGCCAGTTTCTGTAACATAAATGCTCTCATCATGACTGATTTCAAGCTACCTTTGTGACATTACTTAATGTGGAATTGGGAAGAAATGTACATATTGGCTCTTGCGTACCATGGAGATGATCTGAATGTTATTTAAACTGTTCCAGAGCATAGATATGGAAGTACTTCCAACTTCCTTTTATGAAGTACATAAGACCTTTATAGAAAAACTAGTAAGGATTAAAAAGTAAATAACTACATACTCATCTCAATTATAAATATAGGTGCAAAAATTCTAAATAGAATAATTATAAGAGCCCAACAGCATGAACAATAGAGTAAAACATCATGAACAGGTAAGATTCGTTCCAAGCATAAAATGAAATTTCAATATTAGGAAATCCAAGGCTGAGTGCGACGGCTCATGCCTGTAATCCTAACACTCTGGGAGGCCGAGACGGGCAGATCGTTTGAGCTCAGGAGTTAGAGACCAGCCTGAGTAAGAGCGAGACCTCGTCTCTACCAAAAAAAAAAAAAAAAAGAAAGAAATTAGCTGGACAACTAAAAATATATAGAAAAAATTAGCCGGGCATGGTGGTGCATGCTTGTAGTCCCAGCTACTCGGAAGGCTGAGGCAGGAGGATCACTTGAGCCCAGGAGTTTGAGGTTGCTGTGAGCTAGGCTGATGCCACGGCATTCTAGCCAGTGCAACAAAGTGAGACTCTGTCTCAAAAAAAAAAAAAAAAAAAAAAAAATTAGGATAACCATTTATTTATTTAATCTTTTTAATAGATCTATGGATGAAAACAGTAATTCCATGGATGCCAAAAAGGCTTTGACCAAAAATTCAAAAACCATTTTTGATAAATAGCATACAAAAGTAGATGTATATTAATGTTTCCTCAATAGGATAAAATGCATCTATCTCAGTCTAAAAGCCAACATCGAACTTAGAGGTATTCCTGTGAAAGTAAGGATAAGACAATATTATTTAATGTTTTACTAGCAATACTACCCAATGCAATTAGACAGGAGAACAAAATTATAGGCATGAAAATGAAAAGTATATGGCAACACTTACTACATTTGCAGAGGATTTGATTTGACACTTTGGAGTTCAAGAGAACCAACTGAAAAACTAACAGAATAATTCAATGAGGAAGTAAGTTATAAAGTTAATATATAAAAATCACTAGTGTTTTAATATTAAAAGCCCTTTAGAAAGTATTTTGACTGAAAGACCTCACAAAATCAACATAAGACCATAAATTGTGAATATTATATTAACAAAAACATACAATATCTTAAAAAACCTTTAAAGCCCTCTAGAAGGTCATACAAAAAAATATCTGATAATATGAACAGACATACCATATTTTATAGGAAAACTCAAGGTCATAAATATGTTAATTACCTTTTTTTAATTTATAAATTCATTATGAAATCATATGACAATTAAAAATTTTTTTTAAACTAGTAAAACTGAATCTAAAATTCATATGAAAATAAGCAAAAATAACTGGAATGATTCTGAAAAATATTTATAATGAGGAAAAATTAGCCTTACTGAATGCCAAATGTATTACAAAGTTTCAATAATTAAAGTAATGTGGTACTGGCACAGGAGTTGCTAGACTGATGCAATAAAATATGAGGTCCAGAACTAGACTCAAGTACACATGGGAATTTAGTATATGATAAAATGATATCTTAAAATGCTAGGGAAAAATGAACTATTTAACATATAATCTTAGAGCAAATGCATAGATATTTGGAAACATTGGATTGATATCTCATACCTTATAACAGGATAGATTGCAAATGGATTAAAATTTTAAATGGAAAAGTAAAAGAAATGAAAGCACTAAAAGAAAACATAAGAGAATTCAGAATTTGGAAATCCTGATTTGAAAACAAAAATTGACAAATTTGACTTTATTATAAATACTCTTGACTTAATTAAAAAACAAAAAAAGCTTTTACACAGAAAAGTAAAACCTTTTAAGCAGAGTAAAAGATGAGGAGTGAACTTAAAATGTATTTGGAAGCTGAGTGTGGTGGCTCACACCTGTAATCCCAGCACTTTGGGAGGCTGAAGCAGGAGGATTGCTTCAAGCCATGAGTTCAAGACCAGCCTGGGCAACACAACGAGACCCTGTCTCTACAAACAATAATAATTAAAAAAAAAATAGATCTGGTTGTGGTAGCATGCACCTGCAGTCGTAGCTACTTGGTAGGCTGAGGCAGAAGGATCTCTTGAGTCCAGAAGTTCAAGGTTGCAGTGGTCTATGATCAGGCCACTGCATTCTAACCTGAGCAACACAGCAAGACCCTGTCTTTTATAAAAAGCATTTGGAAATTTTATCATAGACAATGATAGATTATACATATTTCTAATTTAGATGAAGAAGTTCTAGAAATCTTTAATAAAGTGATTAACAGCCCAGTATAAAAATAGATCAGAAATTATTTCCCAGTAATAAAAATACTTGTATATGTGAAAAATATATAATTACAATAGTATTTGTTGTACTAGGTAAGCAGTGAAAACAGCCAAATGTCTATTATTAATAATTGAGAAATGATTAAATAAATTATGAGATGCCCAATCTCTGGAATATTGTCTCTATCAAAAGAATGAGGAAGCTCTCTACATACTTATTTTAGAGTCTACAAAGTATATATTGTCGAGGGAATAAAACAAGGTGTGGAACAGTATGTATACTATATTACTCTTTACGCATAAAAAGTAGAATAAGAATCTACGTTTATGAAAAAATTCTGAGGGATGCATGATATTAGTGACTGAATGGAAGAACTAGGCATGGGAGATTAGGGTGGGAGAAAGACTGTTCACTGTACACCTGTATCTGTTTTAAAATTTTGGACCATGTTCAAAAATAAACAAATTGAATTCGAAAGACCAAAGTAAAACTCATATGGCCAATCACATAATAAGAACACATGTCCAAAGGGAAGCATGCAGAACCATATTTATTATAACATTTTTCTAGTAGTAAAGCAAATACTATCTGTCTATTAGGAAAGAAGTTATTAAAGTATGATGCATTTGAAATATTGAATACTTTGCAGCAGTTAAAAAAAAGGTTAAGGTAAATAAGATACTAACACAGAAAGATCTCCAAGACTTATTTTTGAGCAAAAAAAATTTGAGCACAAAAGGTTTGTGCACTGTGATTGAGTATACGTATTAATATTTAAGAATACAGCATTACACAACACATTTATGTATTTAAAAGCACAGAAATACACACACATACAACTCCTATAAATACACAGAAACAGCTTCGAAAGGATAGACATGAGACCTCTAACAGTAGTTACTTCTGGGGGAAGACCCAGATTGGAGGGGGAAAGAGAAGAGGGTGGAAAAGAACTTGCGCTTTTTCAGTATTTGAATTTTTATAAAAATATGCTAATATTTTACCCATGTAATAATAATAATACTAATAATACTACTACTAATAAAAAGTCCCAAAGAAGGTGATAGCTTTGGACGATTTATAACTATTTTGGAGACCTTGCAAGTTTGTTTCCCCAAGGCCAAGAGATACAGAAATTGTTTCTGTAAAAACATCCCTTTTCTTCTTCCAGTCAAAATACTTCAATGTTGAGAATCCACAGTTAACTTTCTGTATTCTGTCACTGTTGAGGAATGGAGCATTCACATGAATCAAATATTTTGGTGAAAAAAGAAATACGGATAAAAATACAGAGGTACATGCATGTATTGCATGGCTTACTGATTTACTGAGAATGCAGAGGAAGACATTGGCATTAATAATAATAGCTACTATTCTGAGTGGATTCCTTAGAGCCAGGCACTGTGCTGGTATCTTACGTATGTTCGTGATCTCATTTAATCCTGGAAACATCTTGTAAAGGTGGATATCATCCCCATTTTATATATGAGGAAATTGAAGCTTAGAAAGATATTATGTAGTTTACCCAAGGTCCCAGCGCTAATAAGCGTCCTTCGTGACATTCAAAACCAGATCTCTCTAACACTGAAACCTGTGTTCTTTCCTCTGTTATATGCCCCAAATGAAATATACTTAACAGTGTAACTACACTGAATAAATTTTAGTCTGTTTCTTGGTGATTCAAGAAAGCACTTCTGGCTTTTCCAGTGTTTGAGGACTCCTGTTACAAGCATCAGTGACCAGAGTGCTATTGAAGCCTGGGAATTACAGTTAATTGGAGATATCTAGCTGAAAGAAAGCAGAGCAATATCGCATTGACAGAATTTCGTCCTTTTATATCAGATAAATAAAGGTGTGATTTTTTTCATAGCCCCTTTATTAATTGATCTGCATATTCTGAAGGCCTTTATCCCCTATATACTGACTCTGAATGTTCTGTCTTTATCAGTCCCTTTGTGTAAGCCCTTGTATCTCTATTTGTAGTTCTAAAAAGATTGTTTAGATACATGGTGCAGTTTTCCTTGACATTGGAATCTCACAGTGAAAGGTCTTATCTCTATAGCCTGAATTAACACGGGCAGAATTTAGGTGCACTACACCAGTGGCTTCACAGACGACCCCTTTGGTTACAGAATATAAATGCCATTTAGAGAAAGCACAAGATGGCTCCTGAGTGTCTAGTAAACTTCAACAACCACCTGAGAGATACTCCATGTTACTGCATAAAATGGAAATAAAGAATGGCAAATAACCCATTGACTATGCACTTTCTCACCCGCTGAGAGCAAAACGCAATCCAATGCAATTTTAGTGCTTACATGCCTCTGGGGAAAATAGACCCCTAAAAATCACCGAATGCAACATTGGAAAAATTCCTTAAATTTGTGTGCTATGCTTGGTGTTATAAAACCGAAGGAACCTTAGATGTTCTCCTTGAGTAAAATGGACTGGTAATTTTGTTTTGTTATATTATCCACCAAGCATAATGATAATGGGTCACATGCAATTTAGGAAAAAATTAAGTCTAATAAGAAAAATCTCTAATAAATACTAGCAGCATCTTATTGTCGTTGGTCTAACCCTTCTATTAACATTTGTTTTTTACATATTAAATGATCTGCAATATGTTGAAAATGAAGACGGTAAAAATTAAAATAAGCATTCTAATAATATATGCATCGTACAGATGTTTGCCTGCCTCTTCCGTCAGGCAGGTACTAGGAGGTATGGCATATACAAGGGAGTGGTGCTCGGATGTAGCAGGAAATTTTTGATTTTAGATTCACTGCTCAGTAAAATGCTCAGTATAGGAGGGGAATCCCATCACTGACCAGGAAGGCAACCAATTCAATGAAAAACAGAGATTGAAAATCACAATGCAGCTCTGAGAAAAGTACAGTTATCCCCTCAAATCAAGCTGTTTCGGGGCCACTGGAGGAGGATGAAAAAGCTTAGGGAAACTCCGGTACCCCACACTAAGGGTTTGGGGGTTCCTGTGCAGTGTCAGCTATCCATCAGGGCCAATGTGGTAGAGTGGCAGAGGGTTAGACGGGTGTATTCCAGAAGCTGTCATCATTAGGTGTGTGTTTCTCAAGCCTTCATAAAGAATCTCTTAGGGAACATCAATAAAGTAAAAGTGCTTAGGCACCTATTTCCAAGGATTCTGATTCGTGGGCCTGTGGTGACATTGTGGCATCTGTTATTTTTAATGAGCTCTTCCAGTGATTGCACACAGAAATTTAAAGACCGCTGCATTAAATGATATCGACAAGGGCTTTCTTTCCCCTATGCCTTTTGGCCATGAGATTTGGGAAAATAGCAACTATTTCCAGACCCTACTGACTAATGGCAGCCACAAATGTCTTGCCATGTCAGACCCTCCGTAGTTTCTGAGAAGGGTTGAGCAACCTTCAGGAGGCTAAATTAGTGTTAAGTATTTGCTGTGTAAGGCACCGTACTGTGTGCAGAAACAGCAAATGTCCCTGTCTCAGGGAACTTACAGTTTAGGAAGAGCTATTATATTAGGTGGAAACTCAAATATATGCAACAAAGTGTTATGAGTGCTGTGAAACACCATTTGTACAGGAGGTTGGGGACAGACGGGATTTGTTTATTAGGTGGAGAGTTGCCTAAGTCAATGCAAGGCTTGAGCAAAGGGGTGGCAGTGGGTATAGAGAAGGGGACATCACAGGGGTGGCGTTGCAAAGGTTAAATACTTGGATAGTGTCCACAGATTGGTTGTAAATGGTGACTAGGAGGGAAGGGCATGAGGTGACTCCCAGGTTTGTGAATACCTTTGTGGAATGTGGAGCCATTTCATGAAGAATGGCATTTGGGAGGAACAGATTTGAAGAGACATGCTGAGTGTGGAATATCTATGGCTGTAAATGGAGATGCTTTAGTCACAGGTCAGCTAACTTTTACTGTAAATGGCGACACAGTAAGCATTTTTGCCTTGCAGCCAGTCTGTCCTGGCTGTGACTATTCAATCTTGCCATTGTAGAGTGAAAGCATTCATGGACGATATGTAAGCAAATGGGCACAACTGTGTTCCTATAAAACTTTATTTAGACTAACAGGTAATGGGCCAGATTTGGCCCATGGGACCTAGCCTGCCACTCCTGCTGTATGTGTAAGTATGGATGGCAGATAGAAATAGACATAGGGATTTGTCGTCTGTGTACCTAGTATCTTTCTGTGGTAGACATGGAATCATGCTTACTCTATATGAACACTGCATTTTATGATGATTTTGAATAAAAAATTTCTTTCCAAACTATCCAAAAGTCACTTAATGATTGTCTATGAAGAAACAATTACATTTGGAAATGTAAATCAAAACAACAAAAGATATTTTGTACTCACTGGTTAAGCAAAATGTAAAAATCTGGCGATACCAAGTGCTAGCAAAAGTTGGAGAGCAACAGAAACGTAAAAGCTGTTTTGGTGGAGATGTGAATTAATACATGTGTGTTGGAAAACAGTTCGTTATTTTCTAGGCAAAGTTGAATATATGTCAATGTTAACATCTAGAAATTCCACTCCTAGGACTCTAACCCATGAAAAGTTATTGTACATGCTCAGATCTATATGAACTCTGTCCATAGCATAGTTTATAAGAGCAAAACAAAACAAAACACAGACAAAAGAAACTGGAAACAACCCAAATGATTCATCAAATAAAGTAGAACAGCATTCAACATGGATAAATCTATAAAATTGGAGAAAAACTCACCGAATGTTATCATATGATATCATTCACATAAAAGTTTGAAAATGCAAAATAAAACACCATTTTTAAAAGGTCCTTACATTTTGTGGCAAAACCATGAAGACAACCATGGGAATGAAAAACTCAATTCAGGTAGATGGAGGCAAAAATAATCTGATCTGATAGGAACAACCAAAGGGATTTATTTATTTCTAAGCTAGGCAGTATGTACACAGATATTTTAAGAATTATTGTCCTTAATATTAACATGTTATATTTAGTCCTTTGTAATGAAACAAGCCTTGCATGATAATGAAAAATAAGATAAAACCAAAATCTCACTGCATTACCAATTTTACATTTTCAAGAAATAATTAACTCAGGGTTATTCTTTTTTTAAAAAAGAAATGTTCATTTTGGGGACTGACTTTTTGTCCGACTTGGTTTCTTTCCAGTCGTGTCACCTCTCTCTGTGACTGAGGGTCAGCTGGCTTCCTGTATTTCATCTGGGCAGGAGGCAGTGGGGACTTAGGGGTATCTCAGAGGAAGCAGAAACCCCAGGAAGGGGCTGACATGGCTGGAGTAGGGTCATTTGAGTTCCCCATTTTAAGAGAACAAGCGCTGTCTTTGGCATAGGACAGAATGTGGTCCAAATCCTTCCTGTCACTCAGAAAGTAATTCCATTGCTGTCTTTATATTATCCCCAGTCATCTGGGGTTGCAGGGACACTGTGTAGTGGTTTTGTGGTGTGGGAGCTATTGCTGCATAATTTTTTATTTCTTGAATATCACTGTGTAGTGTCATGATTATAAGGCTTGGAAGAAGATAAACTCTCTGTCCATTCCGAGTATAAACGGGCACTTGAGATGAAACCACCTCGTTAATTTCCCCTTGTTGCTAGAGTAGAATCTGAATCCAAACCACAACACAACCTAGCCCCTAAATCTCTATTAAAAACCACCTTGGGTAGTCTGGTAAAGCTTTATTTAAAGTCAGCAGAGAATTATAAAGTCAAAAGTGAAAAATGGTACAACAAGAAAGAATCATAAAAAAATACTAGATCAGTTAAATGTAGTCAAAGGCAATTTAGTGTGTTCTGGCACCAGCACTTGTAGATGCAAAGAATGTGATGTGTCAGGGGTTGCCAAGAGCACGCAGGAAACGCAGAATGAAGGGTGCAGCTCCATGGCTGTGGAGGATGCATTCGCTGTCTCCCTGTTGCACCAGGAATTTCGGGGAAAATATTCTATTTCTCCAGTCTGACATCATCTGTTCTTTTTTCCTTGATGTAGTGTATTTTTAAAACTAGAATTATTTCTTTAATGGAGATAAGCTCACATAGAGGCTGCAGAACTCGGGTCAGGCCAGGAAGGTGGGTAACCTTGCCAGTCCTTTTTAGAATCCTAGTATTCCAGTTTTCTGGGGTTGCCAGAAAAGGGGTTGCCAGTATAGTACATCGATCCGCCTTTTTATAACCAGCGTCCAAACTGTGACTGTTTCTGCCTCTTCTTCGTCAGTCCTCTGGTGTCCCATTAGCCAATATTGGCAGACTTGATGGACTTGATCAGTAATAAATGCAGCTATCATTATTATGCACCTACCCTTTTCTGGGCACTGTGCTAGTGCCTGCATATGCATTATTTCACAAATCTTCAAAAAAAAAATCCTAGAGGGAGATCTTATTATCATGCTGATTTTACAGATGAGGACAACTAAGGCTTGGAGACTTAGAACTCATTTGAGGTTACACATGGACTAGCAGAAACAGGATTCACTGGGCCTGACTCCTACGCAGGTGCTATGCGGTTGCTATGCGAGAAGAATTGGTTCTCTGACCTCATCAGCAGTAGAGGGTGGGTGCCATACTCCTAGAAAACAGAGGACAGGATAGTATAGTACTAAGAGCAGAAGACTGAAACCTGCATTTGAATCCTGGTATTGCCACTTACTGGCTTGGTGACTCTGGACAAGTTACTTGACCACTCTGTGTCTCCCTTTCTGTAAAATGGGTATGCTAATAATACTACCTTAATACGGTCGTTGTGAGGATTGTATAAGTTGCTATAAGTGCTTCAAAGAGTTACTGGGGAAATGCTATCCCATAGTCCTCCCTCATTTGTGGGGCACGTGTTTCAAGAACCTTGGTGAATTCCTGAAACCATGGATAGTACCATATACTATATTATGTTTTTTCCTGTACATATACACCTATGATAAAGCTTAATTTTAAAATTAGGCATAGAGCCAGCATCTCTAGTCTTGCACTTTGGCGCTATTATTAAATGAAATAAGGGTTATTTGAATACAAGCACTGCGAGATCGTGACAGTCAATCTGATAATTAAGACAGCTGCTAAGCAACTGAGGGGCAGGTAGTGTGTACAGCATCGACACGCTGGACAAAGGCATGATTCATGTCTCGGGCAGGATGGAGCAGGACAGCGCGAGATTTCATCAGACTACCCAGAATGGCATGTAATTTAAAACTCACGACTTGTTTATTTCTGGAAGTTTCCATTGAATATTTTAACGGTTGACTACAGGTGACTGAAACCATAGAAAGCAAAAGTACAAATAAGGGGGACTACTGTATACGTGTTGCTGCTGCTATTATTATTGTTTTTATTAATATCATGTGTCCTGAAGGTAGGGTGCCTTCACTGAAAGAAGTGGTTGTGGATGGAATCGGGGTGGGGAAGTGGAAGAGTTAGCCCTGGCGGTAGGTCAGTGGAGAGGATGTTTTTGGACATGCCACTGAGTGCACCCTTCAAATTCTGCTATGGTGGGGGCCATAGCCACTGTTGGCAAACCAGTTTGTCCAAAATGAAGCAGTTTTTAAGGATCAGATGAGGAAACTGAATTCCTTGGGTACTTTCTCGTTGAGTACTTCCATATTTAAAATCGGGTTTTGGAATCCCTGCCTTTCTCTCCTATCTACAAATTCACCTCCAGGAGAAAGGGAAAGAGGTTTGGAGATTCCCTTTGGTTCTAGAAGGTCTTATCAGAGTCTCAACTGCAGATTCAAGAGGAGTGATTGGTTTACTGTAAATGCTTTAGAGGATCTGAAAGAGATTAGAGAAACCCATTCCAGAGGATAAGGGCAGAACGAGAGGGAACCATTAATCTCATGGACATTCAATTCCCTAAGAACTTTTTTGGGATTGCCCAGAAACAAGCCAGGCCATATGCTGTCCATTTGCAATCCTCTGAGCTGTGAACTTTTTTTTTTTTTTTCTTTTCCTGACAGATCGAGGCCAGTGCCATTGGCTCATTTAGGATGGTTCTTAAACTTGAAAAGGAACTGAAAGGTTGAGACATGTATGCAGAGTCAACACAGATGATTTGACTAAAGTAGTCCTGACAAACGCCAGGGCTCTCCTGATTGTCAGAAACAGTCTGATGATGACATGTTCGAAGCTCCCCAGACTAGCTTGCATTTTGGTAAATATGTACAATCAGGGAAGATAGAGTTATGCTGTGCAGAGTTTTGAGATGCGAAGAGAACAAGTTAATTGTTCAGCCTCAACTGAGACCTTTCGCTCAAGTCATTAATCACAGTGCACAGTCTGGAGCTTTGGCCACGGAGCTCGATTCTTTAGGCTGCCTTCCTGCTCCAGATGAAGGCTCATTCCAGGTGCTGGCCATTTGCATTTTCCTCCAATTGGGCTGATTTATGGACCCGGAGATGTTTCCTGGTTTTTCCAAATTCTGTTCCATTACTTTGTAATAAAGGGGACATGTGATTTCTGGCTTTTTGCAGAGCCTCAGTTTTAATATTCCTAATACAAAAGATTTTTAAAATTAGTCTTTAGTCTCTTTCTGTGATCTGGAGGGTAGAAATGCTGTTCTGTGTTTTGAATATCAAAGTTAAGACTTTAGGGACTCTTATTTCTATACCCTTGGGCTGGAGTCGAAGTTGCAAAAGTCAGGCAGGAACCTTTGTTCCTGCTTTCAACATCCCAATGCAAATTAGGACTTGGGAAGCCCTAGTGACAACAATTCACTGCAGGTGTTGGAGTCATCCCCTTCCCACACTGACACATATGGTTCGGGATATAATATTAAAAGGCTTTCCACACTTGGACTAGGTCTCCAGTGACAGTGTAAGCCAATATTGGAGACTTCAGAAGAGAATCTAAGTGTCAAAGGAGGACATTGTGCATATAGAGGCTGAACAGAGTCTGCCAAGTGTTACCTGTCTACCTGAAAGGCAAGCCAGATCAGAGTTGATAAAGGGCAACAGATCCCTTGGGAGTCTTCCCAAGTGGTAGAAATGTGTCACAGGAAAGTAATTGGAAATTGATATTTGGTATATCTTTGGGTTACTTTTTATTCCTGATAACACCAAAGGATTTGGCCAAGAGTTGCTAGTGACTAATGCATCAAATCCCACAATCCATTGCTGAAACACAATCTTCTCTTTGTTGAAAGTAACCAGCTGCTTTCTGATCCTCTGACTCTTAACTAGCACTTCAAGTGTAGAGGCCATGGCCTTAATTTAGTTGAAATGAGTGGCAAAAATAGCCAATTCTGCCTTAAAAAAAAAAAGAAACACTATCCATACTTTTTTTTATTGATATATAATAACTGTACGTATTTATGGGGTACATGTGATATTTCGATGTATAATGAACGAATCAAAGTGTTTAGGATATTCATCCTCTCCAATATTTATCATTTCCATGTGTTGAGAACATTTCAAGTCTTCCCTTCTAGCTACTTTGAAATATAAAATGAATTATCGTTAACTATAGTCACCCTACTGTGCTGTCGAACACTAGAACTTATCCTTTCTATCTAAATGCATGTTTCTACCCATTAGCCTACCTTTTTTCATCCCCTTTCCTTCCATCAATTCTGCCTTTTGATAATTCTTTGAAACAAAATCATCGCTGGAAATGGAGTGCTGTCCTTAAAATTCAACTCATTTCAGCTGGTACTTGTTCAGAGCCTGCTATGGGCTTTATATGGTGTTGTGTGCTACGGGACATACAAAATAAATATCAAACGTGGTCTTTGCCCTTGAGGAGCTTATGGGCTCATAGGAAGGATGATGTGTTTATGAAACACATTTTATATGGCAAGATAAGATATCATGTATGTGCCAAAGTGAGTAGAACTGGGAATACGTACACTAGAGAGTAAGAAAAATTAGAGTAGGATGGACTGGAGTTGTCAGGGAAGGCTTTATGGATGAGGTGGGACAAAGATACCAATATCCTAAACCCAGAATTCTCCCTTAAAGAAATTGTAAGAAGCACAGCATCAGGTTACCAAGAGATTATGGAGCCCCCTTTAAGTGAAAGTAAATTTGTTCAATATGAGAACGGATTCAGTTCAATATTTACTGAGCACGTGCTGTGTGCCAACAACTACATCCGAGGAGGTCAGGGAAGAATAACGCATCCAGAGGACACGTCTGGGTAGATCTCAGATGCTAACTTCTCTTACATGTGTAGTTAAAGTTACTCCTGGTCTGTTGATTCCAAAGTCTATTATTTGTACCACTTATCATTCAACCTCTCAAAAAGATCTTCCCATCCAAGATATATTTAGGTTGAGGAGCTGACCTTAATTCTTTGTGTGGTGGAAGAATGGCATGTCCAACTTCATAAATTGTATACAGTGTAGAGTTGCATGCATGCTGATTGTGAAAGAAAGGGACATGGAATTAGCATTGAATGCAGGCCTAAATTATTGGGTTAGGGAGTATTTGGAATAGCATTAGAAAAGTCTGAACCTGGTCCAAATTCAGGACTGTGAGTGAAGCCCAAGTTCTCCAAAGATCAAGCTCTTCTTGGAATTTCCATTATTCCCCTTGACAGCTGATTTGGAAACCAATTAAAAGGGTCTCCCATCATTAGAGGTGAGACATTCTTGAACTGGGCTTTGTCATTTGAAAAGTTTTAAATTGGCGTCACCCAGATAATTGGATAATTCACTAAAATCTAGAATCTATCTATATTCCTCCTTGCAAAATGAGGAAAGCCATTATTTGTTCACTTCTTAAGATACAGGTATATAGTTGGGAAGCTGCAAATTGTTTTAGAAAGAAAAGACATCAGGATGATAATGGTGGTGGTGGTGGTCGTCGTCATGGACATGGTAGTCATTATTCTAAATATCCACATAATTTTTAAATAATATAACCACAGAACCCTAGTAAACCCTGGAAAGAATCTGAGATATCAAGCGTTATGGCACAGAGGTGTCAGAGTTTATTTAGCTAAGCAATAACAGAAGAGGACTAGAAAATCCCCCTTTCTAGCTAGCAATCATTTGGATACCACAATGAGACTTCTACTTAATGACCCCTGCATTTCTGCCACCCACATGACTACTTTCTGTAGCTAATTTAGGTATCAAATTCAAACGGAATTTTGAGAAAACTTTGTATTTTTTTTTTAAATCTGGAGAGATCTGTGGAAAGAAAAGTAGAAGAAATTAGAAATAACTCTTGATTCCTCACATTTTCCTTACTATTCAATTACTCTCTTAGTCTAAAAGGTTCATCTTGGCCTCCATGGGCAACACACAGACATGTGATTGTTCACTCATATACATACATGTGTGTGTATTGATATGCATTCCTCTTCATCATCTGTAGGCATTTTACAAATAATGGCTTGTGTGTGTGTTTTTTATCATCTTACTTTTTAAATGAAAATGACAACTTGAAAATTCTTTGCAGAAATAGTTCTTTTGTAGCAAAGAAATTTCGGCATGTGTCCCAAGGTCATCCTCAGGTCACTAATTCCATGGAGGAGTTGGCATGGGGAGCATATGGCTTTGGAATTATTGTCCTTCCATCCTGTGGCAGGTGGGCACAGTTGGTAACAAAGAAGGTTAGTAGGTGGAGAGTTAGTGAAATACAGAATCACATGAGAAAGGAACAAGGTTGAGCGTGCAAGTCACAAAATTGGCAAGATATGGAAACAGAGAAGGGGAGGTATGAATACCCTCTACCCCTCTTCCCACCTCTTTCTCCTCTGTGAAGGAGAGGGTGTGGATGGGATTAAGAGAGTATAAAAAGGAGTTTGGACTTGGGGATTGGAATTTTTGTTTTTGACGAAGCTGTCTTGGAACTTTTCTTCTTGAATAGAGCCAGGAGGATCAGAGTAGAGCTCAGAAGAGAGGATTAAGACCATTCAGAACTTGAGCCAGGCTCTGGATTTAAGGGTGAGAAAATACTACAGGGTTTCCATAACCCAAGGGGTTCAAGTTGGCAGGGTGGAAATCTGACCCAGGCTCCATTCACCAAACTGTGTGTAGGTGCATCTACCCAGATTCATCCAAAGCACTGTTTAGAATAGCATAGTCCCCAGATAGGGGAATTTTAAGCTTCCTTGTAGGTTGTCTAAGCTTATTCACATACCTAGTAAAGAAAGCAGATGTTCAGAGCTGAAGTTTCTCAGCAAAGCACCTCATATCGTGCTTCCTTTTAGATAGCTGAGCACGGGCGGTGAGAGAGCAAGGTGGCTCTCAGGGGGCTAGTTGCAGAGACCACCTTCTCCAGTGGACAGAATAAATGTAAAAAGGAAATAGCCAAAGGGGTCCTTGATTTTACTCTATTGAAAGGCAGCCACATAGCTGAGGGCCTATAGACCCAAATTTCCAGCTTTTCTCTCCTCCAGTCTCCTTTTAGGAAGGCTGTGAGCAAACCTTCCCTGTCTGTAAACTCCTTACGATGATTATCGTGCAGATCCTTGTGCTAGGTACCATGGAGGAGCGAGGCCTCTGGACTAACCTTTTGACTTCGAGGAGCTTACAGGCCATTTTGAAAAGAGAAAAGACAAGCACAGTCTTAGTAACTGAAGTGCCTGCAAAGCCTGTCTGACAGCAGGTAGAGGGCCTTGAAAAATCGGAGATCGCCGTCACATATGGAGAAGTCCTCCCGCCCTCACCTCAGTGGTTGCTTTTTCTCACTGAAGAATGGAAACAGTATATGACCTAAAGCAAGCTAAAAGCAAATCCCTTGGCTTCATGCATTCCATGACTGTGGCGCGTGGTGGTAGTGTTAGCAAAGGCCCCGGCAGTCCTCGTAGGAGAAGTACAAGCAATGAGGCGATGGAATATTCATTTACCTGCTTTATGCTCTTTTGGAAATAACATGATTTATAAAAGAATACTGAATCATAATTGTCAGCCCAGATGTCGTTTTAAATTTAGGATGTCCAGAAACAAAGGGATATTATATTCTTTGTTCTTGGAGTACCACAGGTGTCAAATTATGCACAAGTTTCCTCTTGGCTTGGAGTGCTTGCAAGCCTAGGGGCAACTGAACACTGATTTCAGAAAAATGATGCCTCTGGTAATGTTCTTACCTGAACATCTCCCTGAAGGTACAGGAGAGAGCATGGGCCTCGTAGCTCCCCTGCATTCTCATAGAGCAGGAGCCAGGAGGCATGGTGTCTTGGAAATGGTTGGAGGCATGGGGTATACTGTCCTCAGCATCTACCAAGGGAGCTGAACAAAAGCACCACTAAAATGCTGGTGAAATAATTCATAACTTTGGTTTTATCTGCACATCAACATATGCCAAAAGATGCTCGGTGCAAAACATGAATATTTGATTAATATAACATCAGACATCTGGAACAGAGAGCGGTGGAATGCGGGGCCTTGAGTAGGACTTAAATGTCTGTCTCACAGCAGCCGTATGGGTGCACGTAGTAGGCATTGGAAATATCTGTTGGTTGTATTTTCTTTGATTTGAATAGCTCTGTTGCTTAGTTTTGAACCCAGATGTTTGGCATCCAGCCAGAGTTATGTGCTTTGTTCCCGTCATCGATCTCATCACCACAGAGATGTTCGGCAAGGGACAGCCCCCAACGTGAGGTCTCTTGCCACCCCTCTCAGCCCATCCACTTTGGCTCCTGTGACTGTAGGCCACAGAACACACTGCAGATGGCCCACAGCGCTAGCTAGGTACGAAAACTGTCCTCCACACCATTTTGTCATTGTGGTTGTATCTGAAAGCAGAGAACATTGGAGTCTCAACTAACAGACCAGCCTAGTGCTGGTGATGGGTACTTGAGCAGCCATCTGTTCGTTCATTCCACCAGTCATTGAAAAAGTGCTGAGAAAAGTCTTACTAGCCCATAGCACTTCCCTGAAACTGGACACAGAAATATGAGCAGACCCGTGGTAGGGGAGGGAGGGAGGATAGTAAAATATGAGTTAAAGTATGAGACATTCATTAAATCCTAGGCAACCATGACAAGACAGGATAGTTATAAGAAAGGGTCCCTACTGGTGACATCAGTGCTGATGGCATCCACTACAGAGGGGAGGGATGCTGTATGGTAGAGTGGATAGATATTACACTAGATCCTGGCCCATATTTCAGATCTATCTCATAACACCAGCGTGTGGCTTTATGCCCAAGCCTCTGTTTCCTCCTCTGTAAAATAAAGCCGACGAACCAGGATGCTTTTCGTGTTCTTCAGCACTGTGACCTTTGCTCTGATCAGGGATTGAGGAGATCCTCATTTTCCCATAGTTTAATTTCCCCCAAAGACCTAAAACTGGCCACTTTCATAGAAGATCAAGTAGACATTTCTCATAGTCTAAGGACCCTAGGAATGAATGATAGTGGAAGAAGTCATAGAAAGATCCCTTAATATCTTGGTGAGAAGATAGCATTTGAAAATATTACGAAAATCCATTTTGGATAATAGTATAAAGGTTTGCTAAGGATTGGAGTGGAACTCTGGTTCGAAATGAAGCAGGAGCACATTTTACCTTTCCTCATGTATCATTGTTCCTGATTCAGTTATTTATCTCAGGATCAAGAGCATCTTGTTGCCCTTGGATTGGTGAGTGGCATTTTTGACTTCCTTGCTGCACACAGTTCTTGGTATGGCAGCCTTGTGAATAGGTACCAGGAGACCTCTCCTGCCAGTGTTCAAGGTGGCATCTCCAGCTCATCCGAGGAACAGAGGCTGTGCTGTTCCTTGTAAAGTACAGATACCCCTGGGAGAACAGTTGGATCAAGCATACTGTTGCTTAAATCTGAGATAGTTGGGCACAGCATGCTAACTATGATTAAAATTAGGATAAAATAAAGGAGAACCAGGATAGATTTGGGTTTGGGGAGCTTGCGTAGGAGTAGCTACCCTGATGGGACCGTAACATTGGGGACCTCAGGACTCCAAATCTGAATGAAAGGAGTCCCCAAGTAGCAAGTAATGGTGTAGGACATGGAGCAAGAAGATAGTGGAAGCAGAATAACTATTCATATTTCAGATTTAGTTGGCGTATCTGTGCTGGCCCCACCGCTGGTGAATGGGCAGGATCGTGATGGATGGTATCAAACCCATGTACCGTGACTTGCCAAATACCTGGCTTAGGGCGTTGGTCCATTTCATATATTCTCTTATTTTGCTAACTACTTAAGGCAGAAAAATCATTCCCCTTTTGGACTCTAATATGTGCCAGTTGGAAGTGAAATCCTCATACTGAGCGAATGTACCAAAGAACACTCTATAAACTTAATGAGGGAGATGAAGAGATATGTACCAGAAACCTAGAAAATTTAACAGTGATGAGGTTATGACTATTATATGTTTAGTTAAATTGTTGACACTGACAGACGTGGCTGAGGAAATCCACCATCCATTTTCTCCTTGTATCGGTGATAATAGTTCCTCAGTGTGCTCTTCTCAGTTAACAAAAATATTCCTGAAAGTTAAATGCAGGGAGAAGAAGTGACATAAGAAGTACTTTTATTATCTCTGCTCTTTTGGGTGTTCCCAGCAGGAACATTATTTAAATCAGGACTCCTCCCGACTGGCAAATGAGTCTGAAGGGAAGGACAGGGGTTCAGAGGGGGCTGTAGAGGCTGCTGACCCTGTGCCTACAGATCTTCCCCAGCAAATCCACGGAGCGGAGCGCAACACAGCCATGGCTCTTAAAAACACCTTTCTCTTTCATTTTCCCTTCTTTCAAACACTGACGAAGGTTCTCCTTGGGTTAGTGGATACAGTCTCACTTCCTTTAACTAGCACTTAAAGCCAACTGTCAAGTACTATCTAAATATGAGCTATTTGAAGAGGTGTCGGTGGATGGTGGAAAGAGTATTGAATTTGAAGTCAGAATACCTTGATTTGAATCTTGTGCTCATTGGGTGACCATGGGCAGGTCACTTAATCTCTCTGAAGCTTAGGTCCTTCCTTTATATAATAGGATTATTGTGATAACTAAATTAATTAAAAATAACATAATAGTTAGCAAAGAGTTGACCTTCAACACGTGTTAATGAAGAAGTAGTAACCAAAGGCAATTTAGTCTAGCACTTAATTGGCTATTGAGACAAAATTACTTATCTTTTTTTTTTTAAATCTGTGAATCCCTACCTATAAAATAGGAGTAAACTAGAAGAGTCAAATGAGTTAATACTTACCAGGAACTTTCAATACTTCCTGGCTCATATTAATCCTTCTGTAAGTATTAAGGCTCCTCCTGCTGCTGTTGTTGCTTTTATTATAAACAACCTGTCGATTTTTTGAGGCTTAGTTTGTTTTGTCTTAATAAAGGGATAATGGTAACATGACCTCCTTCTTCATAGGGTTGCTGATGGCTCAATCCAATAAAACGTTTTGAGTTCCTAGGAGCTCAACCAGGAAGTGGAGATGGAGACCCACTCTCCTCAGGGCATTTTTAGTAAAGATATGTGTGGAACTAACTCCAGTGGCATAGGCAATTTAGAGTAGTATAAACAAAGACCTGGGAGAATGCACAGAAGGCGTTAACTTGTGGGGTTGGGGATGATTTCACTGAATTGATAACTAAACCCAACCTTATAGTTTAGGTGGGATTTTTTTTTTTT
>CAUYSK010074172.1:0-18090 GCA_963575035.1 Avahi laniger | reverse complement strand
AATTTCTTTCTATTTTTGGTAGAGATGAGGTCTCGCTCTTGCTCAGGCTGGTCTCGAACTCCCGAGCTCAGAACGATCCGCCCACCTCGGCCTCCCAGAGAGCTAGGATTACAGGCGTGAGCCACCGCGCCCGGCCTGTTGTTTTATTTTTTTATTTCAGCATATTACGGGGGTACAAATGTTTAGGTTATGTATATTGCCCTTGCTCCACCCGAACGATCTATTTTTATATCATTTTGTTAAGTTTTTTTCTCTCAGTGAAAGTCTCCATGTCCCCACTTAACTCTATTAACACTTTTACTGTAGAACAGTGAGCAGAGCAGTGAACTGGGAGCCAAGAAGTCCTGGGTTAAGTCCCAGTTCTGTCACCTACTAGTTATATATGCGTAAGACTCTCATTTCAGCTTCTCAATCTATATAATGGGGATAATGAAAGATTTGGAAGCACAAGGTGTCTGTACCTGTCGTGTAAAGCTTTCTGCAAGTTCACCAGCAGTTGACTTGGTCATGAAGGGTCATGTGAGGCAGGTTGTTAAGTGTTGGTTGTGGTCATCTGATGGGATAAAGACCACTAGGACTTAGGGATGCTATGTCTGAGGCTGTGAGAGGATAGGAGGTGAAGGAATTGCCTGAGCAGAAGCCTGAAATAAGGGCAGGTATTAACTGCCTAGTTGGGGGACAGATATCAGCAATCTGGGAGTACAGCAAAGCATGATCCAACCTCAGAGCCTAAGGGGTCTCATGCATGAAAAGCTGTGTGCGGCCTGACATGAAAACTTCTCATGGCTATAGAAGTGGATTGTAATATATCAGCCCGGGAGAAGCGTCTCAGGGCTTCCGTTGTTTGAACACTGGGCCAAGTTCCTTCTCTCCCTTTCTCTCAACCATGCCTCAGTTAATGTAAAACCAGTCTCCCAGTGGAAATCATGTACTTTCTTTGTTCCTTGATCAAATGGGTCACAGCTACTGAAGTTAGAGATTGATATCCATGTACATAGCTGAGCTTGGGATAAAATTAGTTTACCTTGATCAAAAGGACTGTACCTACTGAAGAAATTATGTGTTTTTCCCTTCTAGAAAGGAGAAGGAAATTAGCTAGGGCACCTTGTGATTTTTGGGGGACCCTGAGATCTTTGATCATTGTATCCCGTGATTTTTTCACATGAGATCATTGTATTTTGCAGCATGGCAAAGAGAATAAAAAGCAAGTACTGGGTTTCAGTCAGTGCCACCTTGGCACCGGAGTGCTGGTAGTCCCCTGATTTCCCCACTTTCTTAAATATTATTTCTGTTTCTGTGTCTTTGTTTCATTCATCTCTTGCAATACATTCTGCCAGGGGACCCTCTCTTTATTGGGGACATCACAAACCCCCAATAGTCATCCACTTGTCTTTCTATTTTATCTGACCATCTTTTAGGGTGTAGCTTGTCCACAAAAGACATATATTCCTAAAGAGAATTTGACAAGCTGCTTTTAAAAGTAGTAAATGTTAGACAATCAGTTGCATTGAATTCGCCAGCTCAGGTATATTAGGGCCATTTTGCTTCATGCATCTGAAATCTTCCAAGTCATTGTTGTGTTGGTCCAGATAATAAAGACTGGAAACACATCTCATCCCGGTCCCTGCCCCGACCTCTGACCTTTCTTGTGTACATTTGATTCCTATCTCATTCATTTATTGACAAATACATTTTTCCTCCTCCTGTTATCTCTGCTGAGCCAGTCTTCCTATGAGAGTGGGAACTGAATTGTATTATGCCTTCAGCAGCAACAATTTCATTGGGATTGCTGAGCCTTTTTCCCGAGGATGTAGTGAGATAGGGCGACAGCTTCCAGATTGCTGACTAGCTATTTTGGGACTTGTAAACTTGTGGCACAACTGACTTGTAAATCCATGCTTGTATAAATGCATCTGATACCTAAACATAAAAAGCAATCATTTCACCTATTGAGTCCTGCTCACATGAAAAATCCTAATTTTCTCCAATTCTTCATCTTCTCTTCATATTTTATGCCATTTATGAAACAAGTAGGATTAATGACCAAAGAGAAAATAAAATGCAGTTGTTAAACACAGGACATACACAGCATGTTACACACTTGCAATCTGTGCCTTTTTAACAATTTTCATCTTCAGTTTTTGTAGATAATTTTCTCTACCAAAATCTTTGTCCACAGTAGTTTTCTTTAACTGTACTTAAACAATTTTAAGAAAGGAAGAAGGATGACTTGAAATATTAAAGTAGCAAGCTGGGGAAATAAATGAGTGCTGTGTTTCTAATTTCTGACATCAGTGCTCATGCCCTTGTGACTCAGTATAGTCATCTGTAAAATGGGACTAAGGCTACAGATGACATATAAGTAAAAATCCCTAGAAGTGTGCAATGTGATATAAGTTCAAAATAACAAACATGCCTTCTAAGATTCTTGACTAGAAGGAAAAATGCTAAATTTCAAAAGCCCAAGGTCCATCCTGAACTGATTAGTAGATATCAAGGTGATACAACTCAAATGCATCCAAAATGGTCAAGCTAGGGGGAAATACATGATCTTTTAACTCCCTGGTGTGAAAATTAGAAGGTGTATTAATTTTCTACTTCTGCTGTAAAAAATTATCACAAATTTCATGGCTTAAACAATACAAATGTATTATCCTATGGTTCCATAGGTCAGAAGTCTGACATGGGTTTCACTGAGCTGAAAACAAGGTGTCAAAAGGGCTGTGTTTCCTTCTAGAGATTATCCTGGCTTATCCAGGTGGGCCTAATGTAGTCAAAAGATCCTTATAACGGAAGCAGAGGTCAGAGAAAGAAATGTGATAACAGAAGTAGAGGTTGGAGCTACACATTTTAGAGGTGGAGGAAAGTGGTCATGTGCCAAGGAATGCAAGTGGTTTTCTAGAAGCTTAAAAAGGTGAGGAAACAGATCTTCCCCTAGAGCTTCCAGAAGGGACACAGCTATACTGAAACCTGGATTTTAGCGTGTACAACCCATTTTGGACTTCTGACTTCCAGGATGGTAAAATAATGAATTTGTGTTGCTTTAAGCCATTAAGTTTAAGTTTGTGGTGATTTGTTAAAGCAGAATAGGAAGTGAATACAGGGAGAATTCATTTTCTTGTCTTTTCTATCTTGTAAAAGCCACCTGCATCCTTTTGTTCCTGGCTCCTTCCTCCATCTTCAAAGGCAGCAATATCGAATCTCCCTCTGACCCTTTTTCCATTTCATATCTCTTTCTGACCTCGGTAGGGAAAGGTTCTCTGAATTTTAAGAACTCATGTAATTAGATTGGGCCGGCACAGATAATCCAGAATAACCTCCCCATATCAAGATCCTTGATTGTCTTCACATCTTAAAAATCTCTTTTGGCATGTAAGGTAATTTATTCACAGGTTTCAGGGACTAGGACATGGACATCTTTGGCGGGGGGTACCACAGAAGGCTTGAGTTCTGCACCTAGTTCATCAACTCTCTAGAGATGTTACTTTGGAAAAACATGTTCAACTCTCCAGACCACAGATTTCTTTAACTGTATAATGATTATAATACCTTGCTACTATTGGGGCTCAGGACATAACACCCCAAAATGTGACTATAGGAGACCAGAATATGCCATCCCAAAATATACCTCTTTGGCATATTGATTATTTCTAGCTGGTTATTTTGAGAAACTGCAGACACAAGACTAGCTCTGAAAAACTCCCCTTTTGTATAGGAAACTTACATCTATAAAGGAAATTTTTATTAGTAAAGGTATCTGTACTGCAAAGAGAGCTGTTCAGAGACAACTTTTATCGCCTGATTCTTATCTGCATAACAAAGGCAGCCTTTATTCACCGTACATTTCCTCCCTTCATCCTTGCATAATTTGTCTCCACCACTGCCCAGAAACCCCAAGCTTTCTGTAGCTCACAATCCTATATAAGCATCAATCATCTGGCCCTTCTTTGAGTCTCATATTTTGTGAGACTCCTGTGCATGCATATGTAATTGTTTTTTTTTGTTAATCTGTTTTAGGTCAATTTAGTTTGTAGACCAAACAAAGAACCTAGGAGGGCAGGGGGAAGCAATTTTTCCCTCCCCTTCACTATGTCACAGGGTTGTTTTCAGTATTAAATGAGTGAATGTATGTGAAAGCACTTTGTAAACCGCAAAGGCTACATAAACATAAGGGATTTTTATTTCCATAGCAGCAGAGGAGTAGCAATAACAGTAAGTTAAATAATAGATAATGCAGGAGGTATGAGTATCCTACCTGTCCTCCAAGACTTATCAGACTGTTTATGGTTATCTTTAGGGGTGTCTCATGTAAATTTACAAAGAGTCCTCTCATATTCTCTTTTCTGGACACCCTCATTGTTCTCATTAATGTGAGCTGCCATCTAGCGACTTGAGGGTGACATCATATTGTGACTTGGATGCTTCTCGGCATGGTGCCCTCCGTCTCTATGCTATGTTCCCTTGATGCTTCCAAAGCTGCTCATCTTAGTGATGCCAAAGACATACTGTAATTCCTTCAGTCCTCATTGAGCTGAGACGACACTGTGTCGACACAGGGTATCCTTTTCCTTCATTTCGTGTCATGTTTGGTTGCTTGACCATAATGGCTGGACCATTAAAGAGCAGAGACAATGATGATTTAGCCTTCACTCAACATTACTTTCACTTTGTATTGTCGCCAAACCAGCAAACAAGACTGGAACGGACATATACCTGATATGATTATAAATGATGCTCCCAATTGCCACCCAGGTTTCTTGTGGAAGTTCCACAAAATCATTGAAGAATTCATTCTATGCAGAATGGGGGATCAGCAAGTTTAGAGGAGTCAGATGCCATGAATTTGCTACCCATTATATAATTTTAGCCTGGGCGAGGGCCCACATGGGTAGACTCAAGGGTCTACCCATTACTGTTAATGAAATTCTCACTGTACCACAGTTACATATTTCTATGTTCCATTGCTTACTGAATCATTAAGACTACGTGGCACCTGATCATGGCATACTACACCATGTGTCTCATAAATTCTTTGTAAATACAGGTCTTTCTGCTTCTGCCTATAATGCCTCTGTTTAAAAAGTTTAGACAGACTTTGGAAATAGATCAGGGGACAGACATGGAGCTATCCTCTCCATTCTTTCTCCTCTGTCTCATCTTTGCCAACCAGGTGTCCACTTACAAGACTCTTCCTGACATTACTTTCCTTCCTTCTCTTTGTCTCCCTCCTCTCCCTCCTCTTTTTCTTCTCCCAGGCCTCTTCTCCCCAATCCATGTAAATAGATCCTGCAGCTTGTTCTTACCAGATAAACAGATACACTCAGACATGTCTCAATGTCAGGCTGGGACCACTGGGACCATTGCTAAAATTGTATTTGTTGTGATATACCATCAATAACAGGTATAGTTATAAACATATGATAAGTATAGTTCATGATTAAAATAAAAGACAAATTTCTTAAAGCCTAGAAGCTTTAGGCGACACAAAGAAACTAGATGTAGGTTATTTATATACACACAAAGACAAAATCATTATAGAACCACATCAGTTGTAACTTTGGGCAGAACTAATTAACTGAGCTCCTGTTCCACAGCAGCAGAGACATGGAAAAATCTGTTCCTGTCACTAAGTAGAACAATAGCTGATTAGTTTGACTGAAAGTCGAGGTCAGAATAGTTTAAAAAAGCTCTATAAAAGAAACATCCACATATGCAATCTCAATTTTATGCCCTATGGGAAGAACTTGGGATACATGCACATATATTAATGCTTTCCCCACCCATTATGAGATCAGATGTGTACTTAGAATTTGCACCCCCTTCTGATCTGGTAGATCAGAATGATGGAGTCAGACCAGGAATTGTCACTGAATGAGTACATAAGGAAACAAACAAACGGGCAAACATCATCTCAGAGCTCCTCTCTCTGAACCACCCATATGGCTGGCCTGGCCGTTTAGTTCTCATACTTCCTGTTGAGATGCCATCTAAACTGTTCTTGCCTAGGGGCCCAGGGTCTGTAGGAGCCATTGAATTTGCTCTGGCACTAGAGTGAGCTAATTTTTCCCTACATGCCAGGGGGCAGAAGGGGATTGTTTGGCCTTGTAATCCAGCACTGGGGGAGAGGCACTTGATATCAGAGTTACAACTAGAGATGTGCTATGGCTGAAGCTTGGTTCTTGTCCAGGTTTGTACTTTAATGCTCAGGTCATTTCACTTGGGAAGAAGATAAAAATCGCCAACATTTTGTTTCATACAATGTCATGCCCCAGAAGTGCCTGCTTCCACTGATTCCATTCAGCCATGTTGAAGGTTTTGCCTGGGCTGCAGTGATTAATGAACATTGTATTTTGCTTATAGCAAAAAAATTTTAAAATTGGGAGCAGGGCACAGCTTGGCAACTCTTCTGCTGTTAGAAACAACATACAGAGGAGTTCATCTTAACTTGATAGATGCACCAGGTGTCAGTTTAACACTGTAGTGATGGAAATAAGTGGCCACATCAGACCAAAACTGGTCTGTGACTATTCAATTCCACCAATACATCATGTGTGTAAAACTTTGGTTCTTTCTTACAAGCTGTATTATTATTTGAAGAACAATATTTCTCCCCAAAATATATATTCTATCTAATTTTTTCCAATATATAATGTTTCTAATATACTCTGTATATTCTTGATAGTCTATGTTTTATAAAATCTTCACAAAAATATGTTAAGTTTTTCCTTAGACTCCTAGATGACAGAAATAGAAAAAGTCATCTATTCCCCTATTCTATTATTTCCTACACTGTCATTTCTATTATTGTCTACAATGTAATATAAGCTGGAAAGGACTGGAATATAATTTTGACGTCACGGGTAACTTTCCAACCCTTTCAGAACACATTAAAGTATTCAATAACTGAAATAATCACATGAGTGAGAAATGTAACCTATAGCACATCCATAGATGTCCCAAATGTCACCATCACCTACAGGATTAGTAGGTTGCAATCTCTTAGTAACAACTGAAAATATATATGACAAATAAACTAGTGTATTTCTCATTCAAAACTCCCATTTTGGGCGGGGCCCGGTGGCTCATGCCTGTAATCCTAGCTCTCTGGGAGGCCGAGGCGGGCGGATTGTTTGAGCTCAGGAGTTTGAGACCAGCCTGAGCAAGAGCGAGATCCTGTCTCTACTAAAAATAGAAAGAAAGAAATTGGACAACTAAAAATATATAAAAAAAATTAGCCAGGCATAATGGCGCATGCCTGTAGTCCCAGCTACTCTGGAGTCTGAGGCAGGAGGATCACTTGACCCCAGGAGTTTGAGGTTGCTGTGAGCTAGGCTGATGCCACGGCACTCACTCTAGCCAGGGCAGCAAAGTGAGACTCTGTCTCAAAAAAAAAAAAAAAAACTCCCATTTTGTTAAGTGAGGAGAGGCTGTGGTCAGAGCAGCAGACAGTGAAACATTATTTATTAGCTGTTTTCTATTGCAAAAAAAAAAAATGGCAGAAAAGAAATATGTAAGAAAACTTTTGAAGGCAAGATAACAATACCTGAATGAAGTCAGAACTACTTTTCCCTTGACAGAGTTGCTTCAGCAGCCAGTTGGAAAGATGAACACTTTTTCCAGAATATGACCAGCACTCAGTTTAGTCATCGAACCTTCTGATGTTATATAATAACATAATTGAATATGTACTATTAGAGAAGATATAAGAGAGCCTGGAAGTTACATCAAGGGTTTATTCAAGATTGATTGGTTTGAGAAAAGACAACTCATGTAAAAACAAAGAGGGAAATGATTTAGGAGTAGGAATATCAATTTGAATGTCACAGAAACCAAAAGTGTTATCCCTGGGGATAAAGATATTATTGATGAAAAAACTTACTGTTTTGACTTTTCTCACGACTCAGAAAGTGAAATGTTGGTACATAAACCATCAAAGAAAAAAATGCACGCATTTGACTGACTCTCCGCGACCTCTCCTTTAGTTCTTCACTGAATGTGGATTTATGAGGACACAGAGATTAGACTGAACAAAGCTACAGTGAATGGATTCGTGGGGAAGCCCTGTACTGTATGAGTAAGGTAGAGTTGAGGGGTAGTTGGCTCCATATTTCCTAATGGAAACTACAAATTGGCCACATAGAATTCTCCAGAAGTTGCCTTCATTTTCTGATGAAGAATTCTTCTCTGTTTTAAATTTATTTGATATTTGTGAGTGACTGGCAGCCTTAGAAATTGAACAGACTACTCCCTGAAAGTTTTAAGGAGAATGATAGTTCCCTCTCATACTCCAAAAGCAAAGACATTTTAGTCATTCAATAAAGACCATACAATGCTCATAAAATTGCAAAGGGAAAACAACAATCCTGCCAAGAACAAACAGAAAGGTAAAATGCCAAGTCTTCCTACAATTGGTTTTTTTTCCAAGTGCTAGAAGTGTTGGCAGATGTGTGTATGCAGGGCCCTGATAATAAGCAAATGAACATGTTTAACCTCTGGGCCAGATGAGCTGGATGGAAGAGTCATGTCAGATTGTGTAATGTCCTGGGGAAGCCACACAAGGTGTCAGTATGAACTAGGCTGGTACCCATCAAATCTTAGATTCACCAGCTTCTAGGACAGCTATTGTCATCTAATTAAGTGACTTTCTGAAAGGAAAAAGAACATGATAATTCTGTTTCAATCAGCTATTGCTTTTGGAAAATATATTTCATGGAATGCAAAATTATCAATTTAGGAGATACTTACAGAGCTAATCTAGATCAAGTTGCTCAATTTGCAAAAGGGTAAACTGAGATTCAGGTGAGGAAGTGATTTCCCCTAGGAGGGTGCATAGAAAAGTAAATACCTAACTAGTGCTAGATCTACATACATTTGGGCAGAGCTGTTTGCAAAATGTTCCAACCAAAGTTCCTCAATACCTTTCCAAGTTTTCCTCCAACTGGAGACTTCAAACTTCCTACAATGAAAAATATTGCCTGACATTTCCACTAAGGCAATTTCATGAGGAGAGGAGAGTGGATGTTGTAGGTAATAGTGATAAATACAAAAAAGGCTAAGGTCAAATCAGGGGTGATTCAAATTTATTTATGATCTAAATTCAGATTAAAATCAAGTGGGCCAAGGTGTGTTCTTGCAATTTGAGCAAGGGCTTTGATCATCTCCCTTCTGTCTTGCATAAAGCATGTTTTGCTCAGTAGCAATATTTCCATTTAATAGCCCAAGTGATGAATTAACAGAGTGCTAAATTAAAGGGATTTCATCTGTAATACTACTGATTATTTCTTCATTAAGGAAAAATGTCACCATTATTCTAATCCATGTATTCTGTTCTGTTTTTTGCACTCAATGCTATTGCATCAACGGTTGGAGAAGAAACAGCCTTTCCATGGCTCTCTCTTGCCATAGAAAGAGTACTGCATTTTGTCACTTACTAGCTGTGCAACGTTGGAGAAGACACTTAATTTTTCTGTGTTTTAATTTCCTCACGCGTGAAACACAGTTTTCAGAAAAGGTTAAATAAGATCAGTATGCAAAAGTGTTTGACGGGTAGTAGGTATCAAATACATATAGGAGTTAAATATAAATGTACGGGAAAGAATTATCTTCAGGCACCAACCTGGGACAGGCTCATGGAGAATGAAACAAAATAACAGAAAATATAGCTTTTCAGGCTCATAAACAACTTTAAAACAATGGAGGAGCATAGCAGTAAAAACATGAATAAAATAATATAACCCTGCCCTATTCCATAGATGCCATAGGCCTTGGGTTTGCCAGTAGATAATCCTTTCTTGAGATAATATGTGAATGAAATACCTTAAGCTGGCACAGCCCTGGGAGCTTTATAGATAGCATGAGTATTAGTCGACATTAAATGGTCATACATACGCACCCATACACATGAGTGTACATACACATATACACACATAGGCAGGGGCCTGCCATGAAAAACCCTAGCTAATGCTATATTTGGTTTCAGCTATGAGATGTTTTATTCTCTCTGCCTTTTGATTCTCTACTTGTACCCTATTGTGGTTTGAATGTGTTCCCCAAAATTCATGTGTTGGAAACTTAATCCCCAACACAATAGTGTTGGGAAGTGGTGCCTAATAAGAGGTAATTAGGTCATGATGGCAGAGCCCTCATGAATGGATTAATGTTGTTATCACTGGAGCGGACTAGTTATCTCAAAAGTGACTTTGTTATAAAAGGGAGTTCGGCTCTCTCTTCCTTTCTCACTGTCCCCCTCTCTTGTCTTTTCATCATCAACCATGGGATGAGGCAGTACAGACGCCCTTACCAGATGCAGGTCCCTCAAACCTCCAGAACTGTAAGAAATAAATTTATTTTCTTTATAAATTACCCAGTGTGTGGTATTCTGTTATAGCAACACAAAATAAATTAAGACACACTCTCTATATCAGAAGCCATCCTGTTTCTCAGTCGACAATCATTGGTTTCAAGGAAGAGAAGCCCACTCAAGCAAGCATGAACAAAAAGGAATTTAATATCAAGCTGCAAGAGCAATTTCATAGACATTCAAGGGCAACCCACAAAGTCCAGTCAGGACTCTAGAAACTGAGAATTTATGTAAGTCAGAAACCATGGTTGCTCACTCTCTCTTAAAAGAGCCTCTTTCATCTCATCTCTGCCTCTCTGTCTCCTCTCTTTTTCTCTCAACTCACTTCCTCTGCTTTCTTTTTTTTTTGAGACAGAGTCTCACTCTGTTGCCCTGGCTAGAGTGAGTGCTGTGGCATCAGCCTAGCTCACAGCAACCTCAAACTCGTGGGCTCAAGCGATCCTCCTGCCTCAGCCTCCCGAGTAGCTGGGACTACAGGCATGTGCCACCATGCCTGGCTAATTTTTTCTATATATTTTTAGTTGTCCAGATAATTTCTTTCTATTTTTAGTAGAGACGGGGGTCTTGCTCTTGCTCAGGGTGGTCTCGAACTCCTGACCTTGAGCAATCCACCCACCTCGGCCTCCCAGAGTGCTAGGATTACAGGGGTGAGCCACTGCGCCCGGCCGCTCTGCTTTCATATGGCCCAAGTTAATGTGTGAATGAAGTACCTGAATCTGGCACAGCCATTCAGGTCAATTATTCACCTATTTTCTAACTAGATCTGTATATCTTACTTCAAATTCTTGAGAAAGAGCAATTGACTGACACTGGTTAGCCAACAGATTGCTGTGTCTTGGGCTGCCCATCCCCCTAGTCCAATCAAGTGTGTCTGGGGGTCAAAGAGTGGGGCACAAAATTACTAAAGTATTCCACCATTGTGAACAGGATAGGCTATGCTAAAATAAGAAGATGGATTTGGCAACTCAAGTAACAGGACATCTTTGCAAAGTCATGATTTTTCAAATGAAATCAACCTTAAAGCTATAAGAGTTTTTTTGGTTGGTTTTTTTTTTTTTAATGAAATAAGCCTTGAAAATATGGTATTATCCAGTTACTGGTTTATGTTAACCTTCACATGTAAATCATCCTTAGCATGTCGATTGCATTACATCATTATCACTGTCATCTAGTTTTATGCTAGAAACTCTCTAATCCAACAAGTCAGACCCAGTACAATAGTTCATTGTTTAGTCAAACAAAGCAATTGAAACCAAGAATCATTAAAATATGTTATACGTGTTAAATATTTTATTTTAACAAAATACTTTTTGAGAAACAGATCAATTAGTGGATACCTCCTCCCATCTAGGATCCAATATAGACATATTATGGAAAATCATTTTTCTATGATTTTTTTTCCACTCTCCAGCCTTTTCCTTAGGTATGTGTTGACTTTTGGAGTTTTGAACTATCTTGTTTGCATAAGCCACATCCATAATAATTTTCAGTTTGGGTTCCTTTAAAGTGGAATGAGAACTTAAAAAGACCTCTGAGAGGAAGTGATATGATAGCTGAGATTTGCTTCAAAATAATTTGGCAGGAGAGTGGGTAAAGTATAGATGAAACAAGATTGGACATGTAGAGATAATTATCGAAGCTGGGTGATGAGTATATCATGTTAATTATAGTAGACTTTCTAATTTTAGATGTTTGAAATTTTCCATAAAACAAAACATGTGAAGGAATCTGAAAATCTGAATGTAGAATCTTCCTAAATTATTACAATTTCTTCTTATCTTTTGCTTTTTTCTCACCCACACCAAGTTTGACAGATTTTTTTTTAGCACCCTGTTTCTACTGAGTCTCACAAAGGCATTCAGCCTAGATTTCATTGAAGCAACAACTCACTTTGCATTCACATTTCATCAGTTTACATAATATTTAATTAAATCACATAATGATGTTATTATGCACAACTGGCAGAAACAGATTTGGAACAAACTCAACTAATTTTTGGTAAGCATACAATTCCAATGGTTGAAGCAGAAGTGTCTAGACGAACTAGGCATTTCTAACCACACTACTTCTAACCACATTGTTAACCACAAGCAGTTAGTGTACTATGGCCATTGGCCACTGGGTCTTACTGTGTGTCAATTAATTCAGGAAGCTGATTAAGTGTAAATTCACTAAGACAGAGTCTACTGTATACTATATGTTTATTATTATTACTATTATCATTATTATATGTTCTCCTACATTTCTCAAACTTTAACTCTGATTTCATGTAATCCTTTTTCACAATCTCAAACTTGGGAAAGTTGAAGACTTTTATGCTTGCCTCAAATGATCTTCTGGAGTGTAATGGAGGCAGTGGGAGCAATTTTTTCAGTTACTTATATTTGGAAAGCCCAGGAGGTGGGAGTGTTTAATTTCCATATTCTTATTATTGTGTTGCTCTGCTTTCTCACAACTCTCTGATTCAGCTTGCTCACTTAAAAAAATAAGTAGAAATAGGCTCTTTTATGGACATTGGCTTTGGCAAGAAGCCTGATTACACTTGCTAAGCCTCCTAGTAGCAATATTGAGGAATTAATTAAAACACAGAGCCCCGAGTACCTACCCAGAGAGACAAAGAATGAATGTGCTAGTAGTCTCCTGTTCTGAGCTTCTGCAATCATTTGTCGAAATATCCTGAGGAAGTAAGTCAGTTTTTATTTTACTATGCAGGGTGACATAAGGTGATATGACATACCAATTTTTTTTTTAATGTTAAAACTGTAGGGACTAAAATTTCCTCTTTCTCCTCCTCCCTCCATGACACCTAATAAAGCTGCTTCCTGAATGAAATAGTCATACTGCCCATTGAGTTTCTTTCATCAAACTCATAACAGTGGATGTTGGAAAGGACGGCTTTCCATTTGTTTAACCACTTTAGTATGACTAACTGATGAACGCACAGGAACAAGGCAATTTGCTCCTCCATTTTCCGTCGCGGGTATGCACGCAGCAAGCAGCATGCATTCTGAGTCACGCAGAGTCCACTGCTCCGAACGCATGCTGTAAGCTCAGAGGGGCTAATAATCAAATTAGGCTTCTAACAAATGGCAATTTATAATGCTGAAACTAATGAGAGGTCAAAGAACTAAACTCTGCAAGGAGTTTTAATTATCCTGTCCTTTGTGACTCCACAAGAACATTCTTAAAGGAACACTGTCGCACAGTACTGGACTGGTACTTTTACTTTCGTTAAGAAGATTTACACAACCTATTACATAAATGGGAAATATGCACTTTATTTCTAAGTAGAGAAGGAACATAACACCTTCTTTTCAGGGTTGGAAAGCAAGCAGTGTCTTGGTTTGATGTTCGAGTAGAATACCATTCAGGGAACAGTTTCCTTTCCACGTCACTGCTGAACGGAGTGACACAGACTGAGCCTCTCTCTAAGGGACTCTCTAGATTGGATAACATACATAAAGAGAAGAACTGTGTGACAAGCACACCAACTACAATTAGATTTTTCTGTCCTTGTCTCCTGTGCCATTTGTACTTTTTTTTTTTCTTTTTATGTCCACTTCCTTCGGCCGGGAGTATCCCCACACACCACCAGCGCCACACCGGTCACTTCTGCAGGTCAAAAGACTCTTCCTCTTTCATGGCCTAACTTCTTTCTGGGCTTTGTTTCCGGCAGGTTTGTTTATTTATTTGTTTGTTTGAAAGGGAGTGGCAAAATTGATTCACTGATAAAAGCCATATCAACTGAATGCTGCAAAAAGAAAAACAAAAAAGCAGCTACAGTTAAAAGCTGGAGAAAAGACTAATTTGGAGGCACTGGAGATTTTAACATCAGTAGACCGTGAGCACTGCTGGTCTAAAAAGACTTTCGCTACCAAAGGGGTTAATTGTCCAAAGGTAATGTCCACCCATCAAACCAATTTAAGGCCAAGGCATTCATCTGGGCAAAGAGTTTTCTTCTGTCAATAACTATATCGATAAAACAGCAAATGGAACACAGAAAATTGAGCATATCCATATCATCAGGGCAGCAAGATAACTAGGGCAGAGTATTGAGGGGTCTGGGTGTTGAATAGTTGCCCTTCATTTTGCGGGGGGCAGAGGGGAAATAAAAAACCTGTTAAAGTATAAAAGCGAATACAAAGAAATTGAAAACAATGCAAATGAAAAAAGCTTTCTACTGGAAAAGAAGACAAAGTCTGCAAATTCTTCTGCTACCCTTGCCATCGCCACACCCTGCCATGTGACATTGCTTTATTGTTCTTTGAAATCGTTAGCCCATTGTTTTATGAGACAGTGTAGCTGAAGGGCTAAGAACATGTGCCCTAGAGTCAAATTAAACCCAAGTTCTATCACTTACTAGCCAGTTACTTTTCCCTTTCTAAGCCTTAGTCTCCTCATTTGTAAAATTTCAGTAAGAGCAAGGCTGTAAGGTTTTGGAGCCAAACTGCCTGGGTTCAAATCCTCTGCTCTACCACCTACTGGCAATGTGACCTTGAGCAAACTGCCTAACTGCTCTGTGGCTCAACTCCCCCCTCAATAAAATGGGACTGATCGGTCATGATCTCACAGGATCATTGTGAGAATTACAGAACACACAGAAAGCACCTGGTAAAGGTTTAATAAATATGTCATTAATATCTACTTCAGAAGGTTGTTGCAAGGATGAAATGAGATAATGAACGAAAAGATTTTAGCTCAGTATGGTAAGTGCTGGTTAGGAAGCGCTCAATAAATGCTAGTGTGGGGAAGAAAATTTTTTCCTTTACCCTCTAATGTTCTGTACTGGGGGGGGCGGCTATGAATTAAACTAACAAAAGACAGATTAACAGGAGAAGAGGCTCACTACTTTTATTAATATTTATGTGCATAGGAGTTTACAGAAAAGAAGTGAAACTCAAAGAAGTGGTTAGACTGAGGGGTTTATATACCATTTTAACAAAGAAAAGGGAGTTTGGGCTTCAAGGGATGCTAAATGATGGGGCAGTGGGTAGGAAATAAATAGGAAGCTAATAAAAGATAAGGGTTATATTAGTAAGATCTGCTTATGCAAACTCATCTCAGTATGGACTCTTCATCTCCTCTATTAAGAATCACTCTTTCTTCCCCTCCTGGAACAGAGAGGAGACACCTTCACAAAGGGAAATTTATGCCCTGATTTTAAGCAGATAAGGGGAGAGCAGAGAATTCTTCCTGCATTTGTTGATTCTCAATTGCTTTCAGTTCAAAATAATCCTTATGCCAAAGCGGCCTATTTTGGGGTGGTATATTCAAATCTCCTTCACTGGCCTTTGTTATGTTTTCCTTTTGACTCTCCAACTAGATTTTAAAGTCCTAGAGGATAGGTCTTATATTTACTTCTCTATACTACAATGTCTAGCGCTGTGTTACATGCAAATGGGAGTGACTCAAGCATAGCCACAGGAAGAAATAAAAGAACAAGCCTTCATGCAAAAGTAGAAACTCAAATATCAAAACTGAAGACTCACAGCCATGAAAGATTGGGTTTATTAAAAATTCATGGTATAAGTCAAACAGCATGACTGATTTTTAGTGAATTATAAATATCGCCAGGAGACAACAACTCAATCATTGATTCTTACTTGAAAATATTAATGATGACAACAGATAATTCAGCAAGAAAAAAAAAAAGAAAAAGGCCAAACTAATGATATTACACAGACACGGCTTAGGGGGTTCTTACATTTGAGATTTCTGTGAATCACCTTTACAAATTTCATTACATTTCTATACGACCAAAAACTTTCCTTCACAATTTTTGCTTCACACACATACCATCTTTACTATTATTTACTTAATATTTTTTCTTTAAATTAAATTGCTTTTTCTTCTTTATTTGAAAAGGAGAGTTTATCTCATTACAATAGACGAAAACCAGTATCATTTGCCATAAATAGTAAATATAATGAAAACAAAACATGGTTCTTAACATCTAGCTAAATTTTGTTGCCTGACAAGGGATCTTGAACCAGTAGCCTTCAGGCTTGCTTTTTCTTTGTTAAAAATTTAATTAGAATGTGTCAGAGAAATGTTCAAGGCAAACTTGCACTAAAGTGAGAACTGAAAAATAATTTAAAGAGAAAACTTGCTTATAGTATGATTCTGTATAATTTAATGTCTACATCATTTGTGGACCACTTGAAATTATTTTAGGTACCACCACCACCTTTGGCAAAGCACTGGCATAGATGATCAAGGAAGAATGGTTTCTGGCTCTCCAGACCACCAGCATCAGAATCATCTATGGGTGCATGTTTTAAAAAAAGGAAGGGGTAATTAATGACTCACTACTTTAATTAGAGGACTAGGACCAAGGAAATTACATTTTTAAGGAACATTCCCAGGTGATTTGGATGCACAATAAAATTTGGGAACCAGGGCCATATTGCAGCAATTACCAAAGAAGACGGAATCCACCCAAAGCAGCCCTGTAGGTATAGAAAAGCTGAAAGAAAGAGCGGAAGAAGAATTCAGCTAAAGGAGATAATCTGCCCCAGGCACGAAGAACAAGACTGCAACCTGGGAGGTAAAATATTGAATTGAATTGGAGTATTTTAATTCTAGAATGCGGTGAAAAAGGAAAAGGAAGGAAGGAAGAAGAAAGGCTTACCAATGATGCCGGAACGCAGAGATCCATGGAAGAAAGGGATTGATTTACAAGAAGAGATGAAAGGAATTTAAAATGTGGCTTTGCTAAATGGTCACTAAGCAGGGGCGTGCTAACAGTTTACAAATGTTTAAATAGCATACTAAAAAGAGGAGGAGGAATTTGTCAAGCAAGAACAAGGACGGATAATTAGACATTAAGAGAATGTAATTGACCAAATTTTCATTCCTTATAACTCAACCTAAGCATCCCTGCTGTGCATATTGTATCCAACTTCTCCCCTAAAAGATATGCTCTATCGATCTTCCCCTGAAACAAAAGAGGCTTGAGCATTGCTCTAGGGTCTATCGCTTGGACCACACTCCTCCTAATTCCCAAGCCAGCGAGGCTGTTTTATCTCTACATCGCTTCCAGGGTTGCAGTCACTACTCCCACAGGGCAAAGCCTGCAGGTCTAGTAGTTCTAACACATCAGGATCATCTTAGAGGAGTGTGTAGTGGAGCTTAAGAGACCTCTTCCACTTGAGGGGCTGAGAAATTGATGGGCGGCAGGGCCAGAGTCTGGCGTATTGACTAGTTTTAAAATTTGTCTTTGGCACCCTTTTTGCATCACCCCCAGCTCCAGGTTCTAAGAGATCTCCGAATATATACATAAGTGTCCCTTCTGTAAGAGGAAAAAGAAATCGAATAGACATCATCCATAGACAGGATGACTTAATACGTTACTTCTGGGACTGGGGATAGTCATTGCCTTAAAAGAGGACTGTGGGCCAGGCATGGTGGCTCACGCCTGTAATCCTAGCACTCTGGGAGGCCGAGGTGGGCAGATCGCTTGAGCTCAGGAGGAGTTCGACACCAGCCTGAACAAGAGCGAGACCCCGTCTTTACTAAACATAGAAAAAAATTAGCTAGGCAACTAAAAATAGAAATGAAAAAATTAGCTGGGCGTAATGGTACACACCTGTAGTCCCAGCTACTCGGGAGGCTGAGGCAGGAGGATCGCTTGAGCCCAGGAGTTTGAGGTTGCTATGAGCTAGGCTAACACCACAGCACTCTATCCCATGCAACAGAGCGAGACTCTGTCTCAAAAAAATAAAATAAAA
>CAUYSK010074170.1:0-34271 GCA_963575035.1 Avahi laniger | reverse complement strand
GAGGGAGGCTGTGAGGGGAGGCTGTGGAGGGAGGCTGTGGAGGGAGGCTGTGGAGGGAGGCTGTGAGGGGAGGCTGTGGAGGGAGGCTGTGAGGGGAGGCTGTGGAGGGAGGCTGTGAGGGGAGGCTGTGGAGGGAGGCTGTGGAGGGAGGCTGTGGAGGGAGGCTGTGAGGGGAGGCTGTGGAGGGAGGCTGTGGAGGGAGGCTGTGAGGGGAGGCTGTGGAGGGAGGCTGTGGAGGGAGGCTGTGGAGGGAGGCTGTGAGGGGAGGCTGTGGAGGGAGGCTGTGAGGGGAGGCTGTGGAGGGAGGCTGTGACGGGAGGCCGTGGGCAGGCCCCTGTGCTGGCGTGCCACACTGGGAGCCGTATTTGAGCCTGGTCTTGTGAGCTGTGTGTCATGGGCGAGAACAGACCGCCGTTAACAGCCGGTGTGTGGATGTCTGCGTCTCAGCGTCCACACTGCGCTCTGCCGCTGGGCCCCACACAGCTCGAGGGCCGGCCTGGCTCCTGCCCGGCTCAACACGCGGCGGCCTGACCCACGCCATGTGCCACGGGAGGCAGACGGCAGGGCGAGGGGAGGAGGCCCGGCAGACCCGCCTCTCGTGTGCTCGGCCCTGGACGTCCTGTGTCCCTACCCAGCCTCTGTGGCGTCGTCTGCAGCAGACAGACTCGGAAGGAGCCCTGAACACCCACGTGCCTCACACACTCACGCACACGGCACACATACAGAGCACACGCAAACACACATACACACCACACGCACACCACACACACCACACACGTCCGCCTCAGGCGCCAGGAGTCGGGGGCACGGCCGTGTCTCCCCGCACCTGCCTCTTCTCCGGTCGGTGCCCAGGCCGCCCATCGTCCCAGGAGCTCGCGCTGCCTGTGCCACGCAGGGCGGGCGGCTGTGGGCTGTGGGCACGTCTGGCGCCTGGGGGGCTGGACGGGAGGACCCGGCTCTGCTGCCCCCTCGGCGAAGGTCGAGCCCCTCTGCTTGCCTGGGACGGTCCTCACCCCTGCGGGCATCTGGAGTCTGTGTGAATGTGTGTTTATGTGGTGTGTTTCTATGTGTGGTATATACGTGTGTGGTGTGTAAGTATGTATGTATTGGTGTCTGTGCTGTGTAAGTATGTATATGTAGTGTGTGTATGTGTGTGCATGTGTTTGCAGTGTGTGTCTCTGTGGTATGTATGTATGTGTAACGTGTGTCTATGTGTGTATGTATAGTGTGTGTGCATGTGTTTGTGGTGTGTGTCTGTGCATGCTATGTATGTGTAACGTGTCTGTGTATGTGTGTGGTGTGTACGTATGTATAATGTGTGTCTATACATGTGGGGTGTGGTATGTATGTGTGGCATGTGTCTATATGTGTGTGGTATGTGCGTATGCATGCATTTGTAGTGTGTCTATATCTGTGTAGTGTTTGCGTGTGTGTGGTGTGTATGTATGTGTAATGTGTGTCTATGTATGTGGGGTGTGTAGTGTGTGTCTATGTGTGATGTGTGCATATGCATGCGTGTGTAGTATGTCTATACATGTGCAGTGTGTGCATGTGTTTGTGGTGTGTGTGCATGCTACGTATGTGTAACATGTGTCTATGTGTGTGTGGTGTTTATGTATGTGTAATGTGTGTCTATGTGGGGTGTGTGGTATGTATGTGTGGTATGTGTCTACACATGTGCAGTGTGTGTGCGTGTATTGTCGCACTACAGTGGCACTGAAGACCCTTGCAGCTCCTGGAGGTCTGGGCAGAGCTGCTGCTTGGTGGCTGATTTGTCCCCGAGAAGGGTGACCGAGACCTACCTTCCCACCCGCTGCTGGCCCCACGGGGACCAGGGGGCATGTGCCACAGCGCAGCGTGGTTTAGGTGCCCACACCCGCAGACCATGTCTCTGTGGCAGGCCACGGCGGGCTTGGGGCTGGCGGGCCAAGCCGTGGCGGAACAGCAGTGGCCGGGAACGTGGCGGGACATGAGCCTTCCCTGGGGCTGCCTTTACCTTTGCGGTGAGCTCAGAGACGGAGCGGGTGTGTGAGGTTGGAGAGTTATGCGTTTGGAAAGCTGCCGTCCTCCAACAAAAGAACCATGTTTTACAAACTTGGCCTTCTTGCTGATGCCCTTTACCCAGGCTCATAAATCCAGCTCGTCAGAGAAAAGCCTGAGCAAGAACATGCCGTTTCAGGCATTTAGTGAGTGCTTAAGTCAGCCAGCTTTGCCCACGTGCCGTGTGTGGCTTGCCGTAAGTCTTCCCCTCCGTGACTGCTGGCCGGAGCTGCCTACAGCCCTGACTGGCAGGGACGGAAACTGGGGGGTTGGGGTCGGAGAGGCTGCATGGGGCAGCACTCGCAGACCACGTGGCCCCGGGAGAGTGGTTTCCAGCGAAAGGCAAGAAAACCCCCAACCTCTCCAGCTTATCCTGCCGTCCATGTGTCTTCCTTGGCAAAGTCTCTGCTTAAATCTTTGCCTTTAAAAAACCCTGGGTTGTTAGATTTCTTACGATTGAGCTACACGAACTTCCATGTTCTGGACACAAGTTCTTTCACAAACATATAATTTGAAAATATTTTCTCCCAATCTCTGACTTTTTATTTTGTTCTCTTAACAGTGTCTTTCAAAGAGTAAATACTCTTAATTTTGGTCAAATCCTATTTATCAACTTGTTATAGGTTATGCTTTCGATGTCCCATTCAGGAACTCTTTGCCAAAGCCCAAAAGTTAGATTTTCTCGTCTCTTCTCTTTTAAGAGTATTACAGATTTTCATTTTAAATTTAAGCCCACGATCTATTTTGAGTTAATTTTTGCGTAAGGTGTGAGATGTAGATTGAGGTCTTTTGCTTTTGCACAGGAATATCCAAGTGTTCCAGGAAAGTTTGTGGAACAGATAATTCTTTCCCCGGAGAATTTTCTTTGCTGTTTTGTCAAAATCAATCGACCACATTTGTGTAGGTCTGTTTTTGGGCTCTGTTGGTTCCACTGATCTACATGTCCATCCTTTCACCAGTATTACGGTAAAAAATCTGACAATGTGAGTCTGCCAACTTTGTTCTTCTTTTTTGAAAATAGCTTGACTTATGGCTCTTTTGCCTTCCCGTGTAAACTTTAGAAGCCGCTTCTGCATGTCTATAAGAAATCCTTCTGAGAGTTTATTTGGTATTGTGTTTAATTTGTAGATCATTATGGGAAGAATTGACAACTAAATTGAATGCTCCAATCCATGAACATGGTATGTCTTTCTTTGACTTTTTTCCACAAGCATTTTGTAGCTTTTGGTCTGTAGATTTTTACAGATTTTTTTAGTTATTCCTACATATATCATTTTTTTTGGAGCTATAAGTCAATGGTGCACCGTCCCCTCAGGCAACTGCACTCAGTGGTGACTGTACTGGAAACTGTCATGTGCCCCGAACACATTTTCCGCAGAGTGGTGATTGCTTCACACGTCGTCGATGGCGGAATATGCAGCGCCGAGGGTTGCACCACGATTCATGCCGACCTCCTCCTTTTGGTGGACACACAGTCGTCCTCATTCTAGCTGGGCCCTTGACACTCACTGGGCGGGGCACAGTGAGAAGTGGTGCTGGCGGGGGAGCGTCCGGTCCCAGGACACCGTGCACGGGTGAGGTGTGAGCGGGGGCATCTCAGGGGAGGGCAGCGTTTGATGTGGGAGGCTCTGCTGGGATGGCCGGGGGGCTCCGTCGGGCGTGGGAGTGACATTATTCCTGAGGGGGGCGTGAGGTGCTGATGAACGCAGGTTGGGAAGTGACACCTCGAGCCACATGGCATCTCCCGCCATGGATTCCACACCGAAGAGGGGTCCTGGCAGCCTTCGGGGGGCCCCCGGTGTGTCACTGCGTGGGGAGGGGTGGGGAGGTGTGGGGTGCTGGGTGCCTCCTCCAAATCCCAGCCTCAGGTTGGTGGGGTCACTCCCAGCTGTCTCCACGAATGCTGAGGCCAGAATACTGGGTGCTCCTGGGTGGCGCCGTGGGCTGCCGGTGCCGTCCCCGTGGAAGGACCGACTCAGGGATTTGCTGGGCCCTGGTGAAGGTGCGGAGACAGGGCAGAGCCCGCAGGGCGTGATCTGCATCAGCACTGGGAGTCGCTCTCCCAGCCGCCCGCTGCCTTCCACCGTTGCTCTGTTTCCCACGCGGGTGGGGCTGGCGACCCGAGACCCAAGGCGGGACGTCCACGCTGGGCCCGGGGCTGCGTTCCGGAGCAAGAAGTCTGTGCCCCAAACACGAAGGCAGAAAAGCAGCAGTTGGGCTGCTTGGGTTTAAAGTGTTGCCTAAACCCCGACCCTGGGGGGACCCCGGATGCCCCTGGCTGAGAGCTGATGTCGGCTCCCCCAGACGGAGCTGTGCTGGGGGGCTGCTGCCCGGGTCGTGGCTCCCTGGTGGACACCTGAGAGCGGGGTGTGTCAGGCATCCTGTCTGCAGGTACGAAGCTGGGAGTTTTTCGTGGTTTCACTGGAGTAGACGGTGTCTCCTGCCCCTGGGATCCTGCGGCCCCGCTCCCTCCATGGGCGGCTCTGGCAGGAGGAGGAGGAGGAGGAGGAGGATCCCCCAGACCAGCACTTCTCAAGGTGGGGGCTGTACCCCTGGGGACTCCGAGACCCTCTCAGGGGTTCCAGAAGGTTAAAACCACCTTCACAATAACAGTGAGACATTATCTGATGTTTTCACGGAGTTGACGTCGCACCGATGGGCAAAAGCTGCCCCCAGAGCGGCGACACCGCTGATGCCTGCGTGGGAACCGGGCGGCGGCCGCGCTGTGTGGTCACCGTGGTCCCCCAGCGTCGCGCTCAGCGCTGAACGAAGCCAGTCCACTCATGAGCTTTGATGAAGCAGTAAAAGTGTTACTTTTTCAATCTCTGTGCTGACGACGCGTCTTGTTAATATTCTGTACAGAAAAGCGTGGAACAGAGCACACACCCAGGGTTTCTGCCCAGCCCTGGGGGAGAGAACCGGCGCTGCGGTTTGAGGCACCAGCCGAACTTGCTGCTTTTTTTCTTAATCGAACGCAGCCTTTACTTGAATGAATGACAGAAAAACTGCAGTTTTCCAGGCTTCGAAGTTTGGCAGATATTTTCTCAAAAACGAGCAAAGTGAACTTGCCACTTTGAGGAAAACAACTGACAGTGTTTGTTGCTAATGATGAGATTTGAGCGCTCACACAAAAATTAGAATTTTGCGTAGCTGCTGTTTGTCACTGTGAGCCTGACAGCTTCCCAGTATTTGACGGCGTTTTTGGTGGGAGTGGAGGCGATTTGAACCCATGTGACCTTTGATATTGGATGAGGAAACACGTCAGCCCGTGGAGCTGGTATTTCCCAGCGACACTGCGAGTCGTGCCGTGGAATTGCGCACACGAGCGAGAGAGCCACTCAAAGTGCCGGACGGACCCGCGGAGTTTAACGCACAGAAGAGGGACGGTCCACTGACGCCGTGCCCGATTCTGCGGCTGACCTTTAACCCGCCTCTGCTGTGGTGTTTGCTGTCATGTACAAGAACATCCACACCTGTCCGAAAGGGCTTTGGTCATTCTCGTCCCTTTTCTAACCACGTGTCTGGGTGACGAAGCATTTTCGTCAAACATTGCAACCAAAACAACATATCATACAATGCCGAATACAAAACCAGTTAGGAGACTCTAAACGTCCTCTATTAAGCCAGAAATCGAAGAGATTTATACACATTTATTTACATGCATTATGCAGTGCACACGTATGTGTAGAAATACAGACACGTACACAATGTTGCCCTTCTCACTACATTCTTTTTTATTTGAAAGTCTAGTTGTTTTTTCATAAAAATATGTAATATTAACACATAATGGGTTTTAATTGTCATTTTAAATGAATCAATAAACACTTAAAATCTCATCAGCAGTACTTGATAGTTCAGTTTCTGCTGATAGATCTGAGCCACGTACACGGCAGGTCTGTGGAGTCCTCAGAAATTGCAAAGAGGGAAAAGTGAGGGAGAACAGTTTGGGGTTTTCCCTGCTCAGTGGGGCACATTGGCTGACTTCTCAGACACAGTGTTCTTTGGAACAGGGCTCTGAACACCCCTCTGCTGGCACATGCCGGGGCACCATGAACCCCGACTGCGGGCGCCACCCGCACCTGGGCTCTGGCCCATGTCTGGGATATGTCGCCTTTGGCACTTGATCCTTTGAGCGAAAGTTTCTCCCCCCGGAGGGAAGGAGATTAAACGCCTGTAGGTAGACTGGCCGTGGCTCATGATGACTTTGTTTGGCTTTGGCTGACACAAATGCCAAAAATTAAAGGCTTGATAAATATAATTTTAAAGGATAACATCAAATAAAGCATCGTCTTGTCAATTATGTTTAAATATGCTCTGTTTACAGAACCAGTTGTGCTACGCACAAAGCAAATAACGTCCTGAGTGGGCCATGCGAGCATAATCGCCCAATCAATTATTGATAAGACCCTTCCCGTAAGAATCTCTAAATGTGGCCGCCTGGGTATTAAAAGGCGTCACGTTTATAGCGTGCTGCACGTGTGGATGCACGTACTGTGGGAGGGCGTCAGGTACCGTGCTTCCTCCTGGTCGCTTCCCGGGGGCTTTCAGAGGTGCCGTTTGCACCCACGGTGGCCGCTCAGCTCCCTGTCTGTGCAAACCTCCCCCAGGCAGCCGTGGAGACCAGAAGAAAGAGGGTCATTCCTACCCAGCCCTTCCGACACCGGCGGGGCACAGAGGACCGGCTTTAGCAGCTGCTGCTTATTCAGCACATGCTGGGGCTGCCTCTGTGCCGAGCATTCCCACGTGACACGTCTGGTCGCCGCAGGACTCCATGTGCACGGGCGTCTGAATTTGGAAAGGAGGATCTTTCGTAGAAATGGTGCCGAACGACTGGCCGTGTTTATGCAAGCCAGAAAAAGAGAATCTCAACCCAGTCCTTGAACGATAAACGGGTTAACTCAAGATAGATCATGGACCTAAATGTGAAACCTAAAGCTATAAAACTTGCAGAAGAATGTGGGAGAGAATTTTTGTAAACTTGGGCGGGGCAAGTGTTCTTAGAATCCACACAAAATTAATGAATAGGATTTCATCAAAATTAAAAATTTTCCTTCAGAATACATCGCTAAGAGAATGCAATGACATTTCAACCACATATCTATCAAATAATTTGATAAAGAATAAAAATAAAAATAGGAAAAATTAGCCGGGCATGGTGGCTCTCACCTGCAGTCCCAGTTACGCGGGAGGCTGAGGCAGGAGGATCGCTTGAGTCCAGGAGTTGGAGGCTGCAGTAAACTATGATTGTGCCACTGCATTCTAGCTGGGCAACACAACAAGATCCTGTCTCAAAAAAAAAAAAAAAAGAATATGTAAAGAATATTCAAACGCAACAATAAAAAAGCAAAAATCCAATTTAAAAAGTGGACGAGAAATTTGGACACACACTTCACTAACGTGGCTACGCAGTTAGCAAATGCCCAGCATCGTGGGTCATTAGAAAAGTGTAGATTAAAGCTACATGGAAACATCACTTTGCACCTGTTGGAATGGCTGAAAAAGAAACAAGCAAAACAATATCAACAGGTGATACCAACCGTGGTCAAGGATGCGGAGTGACCGGAACTCTCTTGCGTCACTGGCGGGAAAGACCATTCCGAGGTTTCCGAGACAGCGGAACAGGCGCTCACCGGGTAATCCAGCCATCTCCCTCCGAGGCACTTACCCTCGGAAATAAAGACTTAGGTTAACACAAACACGTCCGTGTGAATGTTTGTAGCAACTTTACCGATAATTTCCCCCAGCTGAAACGGTTCTGATATCCGCCCGGAGAGGACGGATAACGAGCTGTGGCGCATTCCCGGGACAGCGCGCACAGCAGGCGGGCGGCTCCCGGGGCGCTGTTCTCCGTGGGAGAAGCCAGAGCAAAGGCTGGCACTGTACGATTCTACTCACGGCGTGTTCTGGAAAAGGCTACACCGTGGGGACAGAGAGCAGGTGAGGGGGGCCCAGGAGCTGGTGGGGGATTAGCCGATCGAAAGGCGTGGCAGGAGCGGATTTGGGGGATGATAGAAACGTTCTGTGCTCGGTTTGTTGTTGGTTCCATCCCTTTATGCGTCTGCCAACACTCACAGAACTGCACACCAAATAGCGTGAATTCTACTGTGTTTAAACAAACAAACGTCTCCAAATCACTGGAGGGCTCGTCAGCGTGGGTTTGGCTCAGATCTGTGCAGCGACTCCGGGGCTGACCCGGGCCCTTGAGTGCGGGATCCTCCGTCCACCTGCGTGAAGCAGAGAGTGGCCAGGAAAGTGGCTCCGTCTTGGGGCCCCGTGGGAGCACCTGGGCCCCCAGAGTGCAGCTGGTGCCGCCCGTGCTGACTCCCCGCCCTGCGCTGTGAGCTCTGGGGGTGACGGCATCTTGACCGTCCGTGGAGCCCTGGGACAGGGACCATGGGGACCTTGGCAACTTCACCACGAGCTCAATGGCTCCGTCAGCCAGCGGGCAGCCTCTGATGGCGGTGGGCGTGGCGTCTCTGCCCACCCCGGTGCCCACCCGGCCTGAGGAAAGCGGATTCCCTCCCCGTGTGGATCCAAGTTTGCGTCTGACTCAAGCGCACCGTGGACGCACTGGGTGGGGGTGGGGGGCCTTAAATAAAACTGCACCTGTGGCTGGTGAGTGACGCACGCCGGGCTTGCCAATTAACGGTAACGACTGGTGGCTCCTGCGTCATCGCTCGACCGAAGCTCTTGCAGAGTGGGGACGGTTCGCAGGTGGGGCTGAGACCCCCGGTGTTCTGACATCCTCTCTTGTCCGAGGCTGGGGGTCGAGGATGAGGAGGTCGACCCCTGTAGCTGAGAGAAGCGTTTCTCGGTACCCAGGCAGCCGTGACCGCTGGTCCTCTGACAGCCGCCCCCTCTCTCCACGGCCCCACACGCCTGGCATCCCCGTGTCTCAGGTGTGCCAGAACCCGCCCAGGACTGAGCCCAGCTCCTCGGTCTCCGCCGTCCATACCTGAGAGCCAGCGTGGCGTCAGGTCACGTCGCACGCCAGGGTTTCACTCTCCCAAAGCGCCTCGGTGGGGGTGGCTGGATTTAGTTAAACACCTTTTTTTGGTCTTTGAATGATTTTTCCTTCTAAGCTGGGAGGCATAACCGTCTCCGTGAGAGGCTGGGGCTTTACTGCCGGGGGCTGCTGGGCTGGGAGCCACGTCTCTCCCAGTGAGGGGCATCTTGGTAGTTTCTGGGGAGAGAGAAGCGTGTCTGGAGGGAGGCGTGGGCTCTGCCGTCTTTCTCCGGGAAGGGACTTGCAACTCCTGCGTGACTTCACGGGTGAGCTCAGCTAAAAGGCCCGACCCACTCCTGACCGTGCCCCGGCGTGGAGGGGTGTGGGGGGCAGGGCCGGAACCAGCCTGAGAGACGCCCCTCCCCCAGGGCTCCCCGCGTCCTTTCCGTCTCAACTGTGGACTTTTCCAGGAGCCCTCGCGGAGGGGCAGGTGCACCGTCCGCACGGGGAGGTGTCTCCCCTCACAGGCAGCCCCGCACGTGCGAGACCCCCTCCTGCTGAGCTCGCGCAACGAGCCTGCACCCCCAAAGGCCTTTCATGCCGGTGGAAATGTCTAAGTCACCCAATCTGCAGCCGCGTGGGACAACAGAATGCCCTTTAGTGACACAGCCCCAGGTGGGGACCTCCGGGCCCTTCGGAACCAGGTAAGGTTGAGCTACTTTGCCCAGCAGGTGGTTTCTCAGGCTGCTGTTGGGCGTCGAAGAGCCGACCACACGCACGATGCTGCAGACGACGTCCACCGGCTCCAGCTCGGGCAGAGCCGATGTTTCTGCCCCGTCCTAGCCCAGGAGCCTCTGCTCACAGCCGTGGGGCTGAGCGGAGGGTGGAGGGCAGGGGCGTCACAGCCGCCCACAGAGCTAGCACGAACCCAGACATTAACTGGGCGCCGACCTGGGGCCGGCCATCATTCAGGTGCATGGGACGCAACCGGTACCCCAATAGATCAGGTTTCTCAAAGACTTGATGTTGCTGTGGGGTGTGAGGCAGGGCGATCCACCTCCCAGATCTGACTGCAGGGAGGAGACCTGCCGGTGCCCGGCCGCGCTTGGAAGCTCTCTCTGCATCCGCTCGGGCCAGGGCAGGGCGTGGCGGGATACTGAGGCCAGCTGTGGACACCAGGCTCCTCTCGCGGTAGCTCGGTGGTGGACGCCTCCCAGCCTTACTGCAGCCAGTCTCGGACCCCTGCCTGGCCGTCTGCCCTTCCCTGTCCGTCCCCGTCACGGGGGCCAGGCGGACAGGACAGGGCCCTGCTCCCACGGAGGGTCCGACGTCACTTCGTGTCCTACTGCAGCCTGACGCGTGGATTGTGCCCGTGGAAGGACGTTCCTGCGGCAGGTTTCGCTGCCCCGACCGCGGTTTTGGTGGTCGCTTTTCGTGTGATAGGACGATCTCGGAATGGAGAGAGGCAGCGGCTCCCCGCGTCTTTGTGGATGTGAGGCTGGAGTGAGTGAATAGAAATGGTTTTTATAAATCAAATCTACAGTGATGGTTTTTAATCGCCCGACCTCGCAGCCGAGGCAGAGCTGTGTCCCCAGGGCCTCTGTCTGTAAAACAGGTGACATTTCCCGGGTGCCACTTGGCCAGCATTTTATTTGCTTTAAAATAATCAAATCAATATTGTATGCATGAAATACGGTCATTCCCGAATCACACATAATTCAGACTTTTCCAAAGGTAAGGTCTTAAATCTTCAGGACGGATCTGAGCTGCTCGTTCTCCTTGGCTGAAACTCGCGGAGCGGAACGGTCAAGTGCGGCCAGGACTGAAGGCGAACCCGCGTGACCACTCTCCCCAGGGGGCGGTTCCCACGGCGTTGCCCAGGGTGGGCGGGGGCCCGCCGGGAGAGCCTCCTGCCTGGGCGCTGCGCACACGGAGTCTCCTCCAGCCGCAGGGAGAGGCTGGGGCGTCTGTTCACTGCGGAGAGAAGGGGCAGGGGGCCCAGAGACCGGAAGTGGACGGGCCCCGGGCGGCCTTTCTTCTTCGGTTCACTGTGTCTGTCGAGTGCCTGCCGTGAAGACCGCTGCGCTTGTCCAGCGCCGGGCGCGAGCTTGCAGCAGAAGAGCCGCATCCTGCGTCTCCAGCCTCTGCCTCGGCCTCGTCACTCGGGGCGGTAGGAGGGGTGCAGGGCAGGTGTCTCCCCTGCTGGTCACGCCAGCCTCGCCCCAGAGGCGGCTCCTCCCGGCAGCGCAGAAGGTGGGACCCAGCGTCCCCCACAGCTTCCAGCCCCCTCCCGCCCCCTCCAGGGTCTGGACACGGCGCCCCAGGGCCCGCTCTGAGCTTCTGGGTCGGGCGACACCAGCCTCTTCCCTTTGCTCCCCAGCTGCTGGGTAGGACTGCAGCCCCGTCTCTGCCACGCCATCCTCTGGAGCCCGTTATCCCAGCCCTCTGCGTCTCGTTCTGTCCGTGACGATCACGTGCGTGGTCTCTGCTCTCCACACTGGACGCTGACGGAGGCAGGGCTTAGGGACTCAGCGCTGAGCAAGCTGCAGGGTGACCGTCCCCGATGTCGCCGGCGGAGAGAGGGGCTTTCAGGAGGGTGCAGAGGAGGGGCGGTGGGATCAGGTCACCCCGGGTGGTCTGGGGGCTGTTGGCCAAGGTGGGGGACCCAGGAGAGAACAGCACAGGAATTGCGGGGATAGGACACAGAGCCCTGGTGGGAGTCATTTGCATTTGGGGGCCACCGGAGCCTTGTGAGTGGTGAGTTGCCTGCTGGCACTTAGGGCCAGAAAAGAAAAGGGCTGTGGACGGAACCTTCTGTGGCTGAGCTTTGTCCCCCACACTTGTGCGCCGAAGTCCCAACCCCAGGACCTCAGCGAGTGACCGTACTGGGGGCAGGGCCTTTACAGAGGTGATTAGGGTAAAGTGAGGTCACGTGGACGGTCCCCAATCTGGCATGGCCGATGTCCTTGAGAGGAGATGCGGACACAGACACAGGCGGAGGGACGACCCTGTGAAGTCGCAGGAGGAGGCCCCGTCTGCAGCCCAGCGGGGAGGCGTCAGGACCTCCGGCCTGCAGGACTTCGGGACGTGCGTTTCTGCTGTCGGGGCTGCTGGTCTGGGGTGTCTGTTCCGCAGCCCTAGCAGGTCGACAGATCCTAAGGGAGGAGCTAGGAAGAGGGTCCCCAGGAGGACGTCTGAGTGTGGCCAGGAGGGGACACAGTGGCCCAGGAGGCTCCTGGAACTCGGGTGGACGGGGCTGCCCGGAGCTGCCTGTGGTCACGGACGGTGCGGCAGATCCAGGACGGGGACAGGGAGGTGTGGCGAGGCTGAGGGTGAGGCTCGGGGAGGAAGGGGAGGCCGCCAGCTGGACGACACCCGCAGGACACCTGGGCGCAGCCGGGGAGGGCAGGTGAGGCCCTGCCCGCTGGGTGGCAAGGGCTCCCTCCTTAAATTTTTCTTTTTAAAATATTTAAATCTTTAAAAAAATCGACTATACGATCTGTGCATGTGGTCACCCAAATGTGAACAGTATTGAAGGGCGCGCAGTGGAAAACGAAGGCCGTCCTCAGCCGGTTCCCACGCCGGCCCCACCCCGCTTCCTGCCTGACCCGCGCGTCTGCATATTCGTGGTGTGCAGCTGTTGTGTTCAGATCGGTAAATGGTAGTGTATTATTTATATTGTTCTGTGTTCTGCTCTTTTAACTTATGAAATATTTAAAGCGTATGAAAAATAGAGAATAACATGCCAAAGGCCCATATACCCAGGACTCAGCGTCAGAAACAAAACCTGCCAGGCCGCAGGGACGTCTCCGGCGAAGTCTGCCCCCCCCACCCCCGCCGTGCCCACAGACGAGACCAGTGTCCTGGATTTGGTGCTTGTTATTCCTGTGCGCAGTTTAAAATACACCTTAAATAATATGCATGTCTTCACCAACAGTACATGGATTTACTTTGTATCTTTCTAAAGTTTACCTACAAATGATATCGCATGTATTCTACAAACTGCTTTTTTTGCTCAATACCTGTGCTGTATTTCTGAGATACGTGCGTGTCGTCCATGACTTTGGAGCATTTATTTTAATGGCCGTGCGGTATTCCAGGGCACGAGCCGCCTGGCTTGCTGTTCCGACCTCCTGTGGCTGTGCGCTTAGGGGGTTCTGTCTCCCCACCCCTGCACGTCCTGCGGCCGGGATGTCGGGCTGGGCGCAATCCCAGCTTCCATTAACAACTCAGCTGGTGCCAGGGGCTGCGGTTTCCCTCACAGGAATCTTCTCTGCAGAGAGGTTCCCGCCTTCTCACGGACAAGTGGTCTGGTTGCGCCGTTCGCAGCCACAGCCGCAGACCTGCAGCCGTCAGGGGCGGGTAGAGCTTCGCGGCGGGATCAGCTGCTGCCGTGAGCAGGCCCGGCTGCTTGCAGGGCTGGGAGATGTCTCAGTGTGTCCCTGGGAAAGTGAGTTCTGGGCTGTGCAGCGGTCAGGGCGGGTGTTCCCTGGGTGCCAGGACGGGTCAGGAGAGAAGCTCGCCCTCCCTTGGTGCCGGACGGTCAGACCAGGACGCCCGCCCTGGCTAGGGTGGGAACGGGGCCGCCCGGCAGACACTCTCCTGGCAGGGGCCAAGTCGGAGAGAGCTTGCTGCACGGAGCCGGCTGAAGGACGCTACGGGGCACCCCGGTGAGGTGTGAGGCGCCTGCAGCTGTCAGAGGGTCGGTCCCCTAGTCCTTCAGAAGCTTTGCTATCTCGGGCACTTTGCTCTTTCTAAAAAATGCTACGTTTTTTGGTGGCAAAATGTAAAAGTTAGGTCTCTAATTGCTTTTTAAACATTTTATACTTAAAATGAACATACAGCAAAACTGACTTTTTCCTTTTGGTGTACAGTGCCTTCACTTTGACCTGGGATAGATTCGGGGTGCAGAGCAGTGTCCCCCACATCACCCCATGGAAGCAGCCGCGCTCCCCGGTGCTAACCCCACGCAGTCCCCCTCAGCCCTGCATCTGGCACCACTGCTGTGTGTCCACACCGGGGGTCTGTCTGTCTGGGAATGGCACGGAGGTGGCGTCCCACAGGCGGGAGGCTCTGAGCCCAGCTCTCTCGCTCGGCGTGGCCTTGGAGACCCATCCGCGCTGACGCGTGCGTCCGTGGCTGCTCCTTTCTGTCTCCGAGCAGGTTCCACGCGTGGCCGTGCCACGATTTGCTCATCACTCCCCTGTCGAAGGACCGTGGGCTGTTCGCAGTCTGGCCTGTGCAGCTTCTGTGCGGACGTCACTCTTCGTATCTCTACGCGAATCCCGGAGTGGGACTGCTGGGCCTTACGCTGAGAGTGTCTCTGTGGGAAACGCCACGTTGTTCTCGAGGGAAGTGCCACGTAGCCGCTTCCACTGGGTGCGGTTCCTCCACCCGAAGCTGCTCCTCTGCTCCCCAGACTCCTGGAACCTTCTGCACCGGCAGAGTGCAAGGGCGGACGCGTGGTCTCCCGGGCTGGGACCACCAACCCCCCCAGATCCCGGGCCGACTGGCCTGGCTTCCCAGGGCCACTTGCATCCTGACAGTGGACGCCTTTGGGGTGTCCCCGGGAGGGAGCCGGGCGGGGCCTCTCCCTGCTCTGTCTGCAGGACAGGTGAGGGGTGCCCATGACTGAGGGGCACTGCCCTGCCAACCTGGCGGGAGGGATTCCGAGTAGTGTGGAGTAGGAGACTAAGATAACGCGCTATTCGGGGCGTGAGGGTTTGTGAGTTCGCAGCACTCCGCAGTCGCTGCGCCAGGGGCCGGGCGTTCTCACAGCATCCCTGATGTTCCCGCAGGGGACTGTTTTTCAAACAGACTTTATTTTTTAGGGCAGTTTCAGGTTCACAGCAAAATTACAGGGAAGGTGCGGGATCCCCCCGCGCCCCTCCCTCCAGCATCCTTGTTGTCAGTGTCCCCACGAGGGTGGCCGTTTGCTGTAATCGACGGACCTACGTGACACGTCGTCACCCTCAGCCACGGTCTACTCCAGGGTGCGCTCTTGGTGGTGCGCTCTGCGGTTGTGGTGAAGGTAGGGTGACATGTGTCCGCCGTCATCGTCCCTCAGAACAGACCCTCTGTCCCCCCACCTGCTCTCCTCTCCCTGCCCGACCCCTGGGAACCGCTGGCCTCTCCCTGTGTCCCTGCCTTCCCAGGGTTGTCAGTCGGATCACACCGTGCGCGGCGTTTCCAGACCGGCTTCTCCCACTTACCGATACGTTCACGGTTCCTCCGCATCTTCCGTGGCCAACGGCTCGTTTCCTTGTCAGTGCCGGATGACGTTCTGCTGCTCGAACGTCCCACAGTGGTTTTATCCGTTCTGCGGCCGAAGGACATCTTGGTGGCTTCCAGGTTTTGGCCATTAGAAATAAAACTGCTCTACGCATCTGTGGCATTTCGTGTGTCAGATGGGATTTTCGTGAAAGACAATGAGCATTGTAGGTAATTTTAGGCTAAATCCGGTCCTAACTTCTCCATCATTGCACTTCCGAACGCGTTTCCCGACTCCGGCCCTGGTAATGGCTTAAACGCAAACAGATATTCCCGTAGCCAGCGGAGTTCAGCTACAGCTGTGGGAAATAACTTTGTAAGTTGTGCAAACCGGTGGGAAGGTGCCTCGTTTGTAAGAGTAACGTGTCCGCAGAAGAGAAGTTCGACCTGGAGGACGCCGTGTCTTGCGAGGTCTGTCTGCTCCCATCGGGCCGTTGGCGCGTGGCTGGAGGCAGCGGTCGCTGTTCCCTCAGCCCCTGGCGGCGGAGCGGAGGGGCTGCAGGGTCTGTGCTCGCGGAGTGTCGCACTCTGGCTCCTTGGAGACAGGCGTCCAGCTTAGCGGACACACAGAGGACACAGGAAGCAGCTGCGCCCAGCGCGGGAAGCGAGGCGTCCTCAGAGCACACGGCGGAGGCCCGGCCACGCCAAGGCACCGGGAGGCCTGTGTGCAGAACCTTCCGGGGTCGCTGCCGCGCAAGGTCACTCCATGTCGTGGACATTTGTATCTGGGAGCAACTCGACTTATAAACCGGCCGTCAGCGGAGGTTCGAGGAAACGTCTCTAAGAAAACTCTGCTACGGCACTCAAGGAGATCGATATTTTCCGTTTGCTGTGGGATCAGACCTGTTTTTATTTATTTAAGGGCCAGTCACGGGGAGAGGATGGGACGTGGGGCCGCTATGGCTTGGGAAACCGTGCAGGGTGCGGGCAGGCTCGCCACGCGGGTCGCGGTTTTCTGCTGATTTCAAAAAATACCTTTCCAGAATTGTGAAATTGAATGGAAAAGGATGTTAAATTCAATGACTTCGTGAGTGGGCGCATCGTTTTGTTATTTATCTTAAAGTAAAGTACTTTTGTGACTATTTTCTACCATTCGGAGAACAGAATTTCTTCTTCCAGGGAACATGTTCACACATTCCATAAAAAGAGTGAGCTTCAAATGATTAACAAAGAGACTCAGAGTTCCAGCAGAATAGTTGAAAATTATTCCACCAGATCTCTTCAGAGAGTCCGAGGAGGCAGAATCTCCATCTTTCGAGTCACACACACCCGACGCCGGTGGGAACGACCACTGGAAATGTTCCTGGCAAATGCCACTGAGGTGCTGCTGTGGGCACCACACGCACCTGGGGCTGCCGCATAACTGCGCCAGAGGGGACCCTGTGCCCACAGGTGACAGTTGGAGCTTTTCACGTAAGCGCTCCGCCCCGGTGCGCACACGCCGTGAAGCTGAACTGCGATGTCTCGTGCAGGACAAGGAGCGTCACCAGTTCCTAATTCGTGACAAAACCCTGAGTGCTGGGTCATCACACGCTCACTGTTCGATTGTGTTTGCAGTGTTGTTAACATCCGTGTTACTTCCCCCAGATCGTGTGCGGAAAGAGTTTATGAAGCAAGGACAGGATTCCATCAGCTTTAGGTCAGCCTGGCAGGTCTGATCAAGCCTCAAAAGCTCCCGGCATAGAAGGGAAGCTGGGGTCCGACCCCCGGCGGGTCCGTGGTGGGGGCAGCCTGGGAACAGGCACAAACGCCGCGGAAGGGCAGGGACGAGGGGAAAACGAGGGCGGGGCCCTCAGCCCAACACAGGGACCAGGCACAGAGCTGTCTGTCCCAGGTCACGACTCCAGGTCCCTACTGACCTGAAGAATCTTTCGAATGAGCCGACCTCATCCTCCTTTGGCACCAGGGCCACCCAGCCTCTTGCTACCACTGAGCCTGCTCCCGAGAGCTCCCTCCGCGGGGCTGTGTTGGTGCGGCTGCCCGGGCATGAGTCCACGTGGCTGATGATCTGCCCTCTCATCTGCCTGGCGTCTGGCAGCCCATGCTTGGCCATCCAGGAGCCCTGGGGCGGGATCCCACCTCACCAGCCTGGCCAAGGGGCGCGGTTCGAACAGAAGTGCCTTCTACTTTGCACCCGGCGCCGCCTGAGAGTGCCGCGTGCTTGCTTCCTCCTTGTCATGGGCCTCCCAGGGCCTTCCTCTGCCGTGCAGGTCGCTGTGGCCCACACTCTCCCTCCACACAGGGCCCCGTGGGCACCAGTGCCAGTTGGCGCCATGTGACAGATGGCGTCAGCTGTTGTGTAGTGAGACCCTCAGGGGGACATGACTGTGATCTGGGGGCTCCGTGTGGACTTGCTGCCTTCCTGGCCCCCTTGCTGGTCAGCCCCCGTCGTCGATGGACCCTCTGCTGTTTCTGGTCTCCCCTGGGCCCTGCACCTGCAGGGAGACCTGGACTGGAAGATTTCCCCGCCCCTCCGCCCCTCCTCGTCCACTGAGCTGGTGGTCTTTCCAGACAAGCCCAACAGTGTTTGCTTCGGGAAGGATGACCTCGTTCCTGCTGCTTCGGGGAGGGTGACCTCGTTCCTGCAACTGCACGTCCCCAGGAGGCCCGGGCTTTCCTCCATCGTGAAGTCCTTCAGTCTCCTCTCTGCGGGAGGCCTCAAGGGTGGGGACTGTGTTCCCTCCCTCTGGAATCCCAGCCCCCAGCACCCCTGCAGCCTGGAGAAGCTGCTCCCCGAAGGCTGGAGCTGAGTGTGGCCACTCGCACGTGCTCTGTGTACCTCGCCACGCCGCGTCTCCACCCGGATGTGAGATGAGCCTGAGGCTGTGCGGTGGCCCCGCTGAATCCTTACCGCCCGGCGCAAAGGAGACCTGGAGAGGTTCTGGGGAGTCTTGCACGTGCAGCGTGACTCTCAGCTCAGGGGGAGCACCTGGGGACGTGTGGGTAAGATGAGAACGTCAGCTCTGTCTGGGCATTGCCCAAGCCCGCACCGTCTGAGCAATTACTCCCGACCCGCTGGGTTTATCGAGTGGGTGGGTCAGAAATATTGATCCTTGTTGAATTTGGAAGCATTGGAGGCCAGCGTGTTCCCTGCAGGTGTATGACCCCATTAGCTTGGCCCAGGGCATATGATGGGGGTTGGGGGGGTCCTGTGACCCCCTCACTCCCTGTCCCCTGGGAGGGGGTGTTTCTCACTCCCAGCAGACGCCCTCGGCTTCCCCGGCATCTGAGTGCCCTGTGCCGTCCACATCTCCAGTTTCTAATATTGCTGTCGCGAAATCCATTTGGTTTCATACATCTGCATAAATAATTTAATTTAAATTACTTTCATCACCAAGACCTGCCTGTTACTATGAAATTTACAAAGATTAACCTACCTCCTTAGAATACCGATCAACATGGTAGAATGTTCTTGTGAACAGTGACATAGTTGTGGCCAGGAAAAAAAAACACACAACTAGAGAACTATAAGTAAGTCAGCCTCAGGAAATGCCCAGTGTTCTGACGGCCAACCTGGACTGCTTAGAAATGCTGGAGAAAAGGAAACCTTTAAATAATGGCGTAAAGGCGTGTGTTAGCCGCCGTTCACTGCTGTAACCGTTGTCACAGACTCAGTGCTTCAAACAACAGAAATTCATTCTTTTACAGTTTGGAAGTGGGAAGTCTGAACTGGGTCTCCCTGGGCTGAAATCGACGTGTCGGCAGGGCTGGTTCCTCCTGCGGCTACACGGGGGGTTCATTTTCTTCCTTGTCCAGCATCGAAGGGCTGCCCCATGCCCGGGCTTGGCAGGGGGACACACATCATGAGAGCCCCTCCCTAACCCTGCAGCTCAGGCCAGCTGCAGACGGTGGGAGCCCGTCCTCCTCTGTGGCCAGAGCCCTGGTCGAAGGCCCCGTCCCTGTTGTCTGACCTGGGGCCTCTGCCTCCCCCGCTCTCCTCAGCCATGCCGGTCTTTCTTGCTCCTGGCCCCCTTCCTTCCTGCCCCCCTGGCCTGAGCCCGGGGAAGGGCTTGCAGGGCCTGGCCAGGCGCGAGGTTTGGGTTCCGTACACCTTCAGAGCAGTGTCAGCCAGTCTAGCTGGAAAACGTGCATTAGTGGGGACGACATGAATCAATGCCCGATCAACTGCGCACCTGCCGAACACGTAGGATTTGGGTCCTTTCCCTCCGAATTACATAGCAGAAGCGCTGCTCTGTTCCCAACAGAAAACACCGTTTTGTTTGACAGATTCCAACTTTATCAGCAGAGATGTTGTGTAGACGCAAATAACACGTGTGTCCACAAGGAAAACCCACAGCTTTGGGATGATTTCCTTGTCACAAATGCACACACATGCACACACTCACACAGACAAGCACATGCCTGCACACACACCCATGCAGATGAACACACATGTGCACACACAGACACGCACACACATGTAGATGGACGTTCACACATGCATAAACACAGACAAGCACATGGGTGCACAGACACACACCCATGCAGATGCACACACGCAGACACACTGTCCTCCCCCGTGGTCGGACTCACGCTCTCCAAGCCCCCCAATCTCTGAGTCAGCACGTGGAAGAGCGTCCTCAATGTCACCTGGGTAAGAGTTGCACAGGTGAGAGCTTCACTTTTAAGGGTCGACATCCACCAGGATCTGGGAGTTGCTGGTTATGGTCTTTCTTGGGTGATGCCCACCCCCAGCCCCAGCCTCCCTGGCCGGCTCGTTTGTGTGTCTCCTACACACCCAGGACTCTGGGAGCTCCCACACCTGGCAGAGAGGAGCGCCAGGAGTGAGGATGATTTATATGACACTCATTTGAAGGAACCAGGCTCTGTGAAGATGTCCTTTATTAAAAACCGAGAGAGAGAGAGAGGGGGGGGGGAGGGGAGGGAGGGAGAGAGGGAGAGTCGGCGCACGGCAGCCGCGGTCGGGCCTAGCTCTGCCGGGAACCCTGGGCCGGCTTCGGGGCCTGTGGTTTCTGGATTGAAGGACGTGGTCAGCAGCCAGACCTCCCCGGGTCACTCACCCGAGAGCTTGGCCCGAGGCTGCCGTGGCGACTGAGGTTCGCCTCAGCTGTGGCTGGAGTGGGCCGCGCCGCCTGTCTTCAGCTTCCGCACGTTTCTGATCACGCCAGCAATCCCTCTCACCCGCCCTCACCATCCATTGTCGCCAGTCTGCAGCCCCGGGAAACGTCTGTAGCGAGTCCTCTCGCTCTGTCTTGTGTTTCGTTCCCCCCAGCAGAGCTTCCTGCCCTCCCTGGGCCTCTCCGCTGAGCGCTGGGCTGCTTCATCTTTTCCTTTAGTCATCGGGTCGGAGGACGCCCAGCGGGCATTTCTTCTAGTACAGGTCCTGGAGCTCTCGCCTGGCTCCTGGGAGCTGAGTGGGCCTCATGGGACGCAACGTGATGCCCCTGGTGTGGCCCCACCCGGCCCCCGGGGAAGGACCTGTCTCAACCAGGGGAGCTTGGTGGGCAGACAGGGGTCCCTCCGGACACGGGGTGCAGGCCTCGCTAGTGTGGCCAGCATAGGACACGCCGGGGCCGTGGCCCCGTGAGCCCCAGAGCACCCGGGGGCTGCAGTGGCTGCTGTCTGGGTCTTTGTCGAGGCTCCTTCTTGCCCCCATTCCCTGGGGACGGCCCCGCACAGCCTGGGCACCTCGCTGCCTCGCAGAACCTGCTTGGAGAGTCGCCCACATGTGACAATGGCAGTGGCGGGAACAGTGCCCGCGGTGCTGGGGACTCGAAACACAACCCTGCTTCCCACGTCATCCCAGTAATCACACCAACTGTAGGAAATGCTGCTGCCCTGTTTTTTTTTTTTTTTTTTTTGAGACAGAGTCTCACTCTGTTGCCCAGGCTAGAGTGCCGTGGCATCATCCTATCACAGCAACCTCAAACTCCTGGGCTCAAGCGATCCTCCTGCCTCAGCCTCCCGAGTAGCTGGGACTACAGGCATGCGCCACCATGCCCGGCTAATTTTTTCTGTATATATATTTTTAGTTGTCTAGATCATTTCTTTATATTTTTAGTAGAGACGGGGTCTCGCTCTTGCCCAGGCTGGTCTCGAACTCCTGAGCTCAAGCGATCCACCCGCCTTGGCCTCCCAGAGTGCTAGGATTACAGGTGTGAGCCACCACGCCCGGCCCCACCCTGTTTTTTGATGAAAAACGAAAGTTCAGGAACAGGTGCAGGCCACAAGCCTAGCCGCGCAGAGTAGGGTGGGCTCCCTGGCCCGAGGACCCTGCTCTTAGGCGTTGGGGTAGTGACTGTTCCACCGCCGGGGCCTCCCTCCGCCCACCATGGCGCGGCTCCCCGCGCCTGCCCCAGAGGCACGCCTGCCTGGGGGGATTTCTGACCTCCGCTACCGTTGCCCCCTCCCTGGCGACCCCCATTCCCCTGATGTCAAAGGACACCCTAACTGCCGCACCTGTGACCCGTCTGCCACCCTGGCTCCCCACGGACAGCTCCCAGGGGCCCTTGGGGACGTGCTCATGTCTCTCTCTGGCTCCTCCCCTGGTCACACCTCGGAATAGATGGCAAATCCTGCCGACGCCTGGGGGCCTCTGCCTCCCGGTCCTTCTGAAGTCAGAAAGAGATTACGAAATACATCAGACAGAGAGGATGTAAAAATGTGCATGTCCGCTTAAAGAGAAATAATAAATGAACCCCACCACCCAGCTCGGGGGAGAGAACACCCCGGACACGAGGCCCCCAGAGCCCTCCCCTCCTCCCCTTCTCTGCGCCCAGAAGTTGGGCCCTCTCCCCACCGTGACAGGGACGCCGCGCACTGTGAGTTAGGGTTTGTATTCTCTGCCGCACCTGTGGGGAAACTGAGGCCTGGAGGGGTTCACTCACCTGTGCCGGCTCACTCGCTGGAGACCGGCAGGGCCCTGTCCCCATCCCCAGCACACTGCGTGGCTTCCTCACGCCCATGAGGGTCTCCAGGCCCCTCTCGGCGACGGGATCCCCGTCCCCCTTCCGATTCTGTCGACGGCTCTGGAGACCAGGTGGCCGAGGCCGTGTTTCCACGGCAGCCGTGAGTCCTAACTCTCCTTCGTGGACGGCTCAGGGAGAGCAGAAGTCGCCAGGGCAGGTCATCGTCGACGGCCATCTCCGGCTCAAAAGTGTCTTGTCTTGACATTGAGCCCTTTGCTGAGAAGCAACTTGTCACCCGCACTGGGCCGAGCGTCACTCTGAGAACACGGTCCTCCGGTCCGTGCTGTCTCGGGAGAGGCCGGCAGGTCTCCCAGGCCCAGCTCGCCTGCCAGGACGGACAAGCCCAGACTCGGCCGAGGGGTCACAGTCGGAGGGGACCTCGAGGGGTGTAATTATCGTCGGGCTCATTGGGCCGTCACAGTCCCAATGAGTGTCTTTGGTAGCAGGCAACGGCTCCTTGGCCTGTGGGCAAACTACTCTTCAGAGGAAACACGTCTTTTCCTTCCCTCTGCAGCTCTGTGCAGGGCTCTGGCTGGAGGCTGAGACCGAGTTTCCCTTTGGTCTCGGTGGTTTCCCCGGAGCGCTTCCCTCTGGCCCCAGCTTTGACGCTGTGCTGCTGTTCTCGGGTGGAGCAGGGCCAAGGCGGGTTAGCGGCAGCCAGCGCCGGACGGCACTGAAGCCCTCAGCCCCATCAGGCCCGCACTGTCCTCTGCGTCCTTGTCCGTGGAAGGTGCTAGAAGCACCCCAGCCCGCTCACATCCCCAGCACTGTGACTGGGGTTGGGGACAGGGACAGCCGGGGGAGGACGGGCAGCAGTCCCATGGGACAGGTGACAGGCACCCATTCCTCCTGCGGCCAGCGCGGAGGGACAGCCCTGCCGTTTCTGGGCTTGTTGGGAGACGGTTGCCACGGCATCGGAGGAGTGGCCACCGCAGGGCAGGGCGGACGTGAGACTCCCCCGGGCGGGGACAGGAGATCTCCCGGGCAGGTGCGGGTGCCCCTCAAGGGAATGGCGTGGCAGGGTGTCGTCGCCCCTGCAGGGCCCCCGCCCAGCACACGCTCTTCATACGTCACACCCCACGCTGCCCATCAGATGTGTCCACTCACACAAGAAACCTTCTGTGTGAAGAAACTAAGCGTAGATTTTGAAGGCGAAACTCAAAAGGTCAAATTAGACCCTGAAACTGGTGACATTGTTCACTAAATCCTGTGTTTTTTCTTGACAGAATTTCAAACCCAGTTTCTCCCTTTGTTTTCTAATCAGCCCGAACTCCCCTCCGTGGAGAAGGAAGGAAGCTTTGTCATTCAGAGGCAGCCTGGGAGAAGGCGTACAATTAGCATGAAAGTCCAGGTGATCCCATGAATATTCATGTGGGCCATTTAATCAGCGTCTGCTCATTATGCACTTGCCACTGGAAGCAGGTCCTGGAATATGAATAAAGATCGCAGAGCGATTGTCTCCACGCTCCTGTGCTCCCAGTTCTCAGTTCCCAGGACAGTCCCCAGTGCTGGCGTCTGTGGTCAGTGCCTCGGGCTCCTGGCTTGGGAGACGAGGACCAGAGGATTCCAGCTGCGTCTCGCGGGCCTGGTGGTCTCCCCTGCTGAACGGAGGTGGGGCAGATGGCGCCGTCTCCCAGAACGTTGCCCTTTGTCCCTAACGATGAAGAGTCTCAAGCAGGGGGTGATGGGAATCCAGCCGCCCGGCTGTCGGCCCAGCCCTGCGCCACGGGACTGGCCATGTTCTCGTCTCCCGGACCCAGCCTGGTCTCGCGGAGGCTCCTGGTCGCAGGTGTTGGAAGCGAGGGCGACGCTGAGGTCCTGTACGTGGTAGCCTTGGTAACGGCGGTTCCTGGACTGTCGGAGATGACGCGGCTGAGATGATGAGGAGTGAACGGACAGGAGAGATGAACTGAGAACTCGGCTGTGGCCGGTGGGTTCCACCTCCGAGCAAAGACTCCGTCACACACTGGCGAGACGTGTCTGATCTCGTTAACAACCAGACAGATGACGTTAACAGCAGTGACAATGGTGACGCTGGACTCCAGGGATGGAAGAGGCTGGGGCCACGTCCAGAAATTGATCCTGGAGACACCATCAGAAATAATTTTCCTGTAGGATGTTAATTAAAAGACTATTTACAATAATGAAAAATCAAAAACAATTGAAATGATCACTAATAGGAAAGTGGTTAAGCGATTTTATGGTCTTTCGGTAGATTTGCTGACGGTGTAGACAGTGTTAACATCAGGCTGAGCCTTTCCGGCAGGATATTGGGAAGCAGATGTCCAATGTGCGGTGCTCGGCTCAGCGGTTCTGAGTCCAGAACGGACCTGCTGCTCCGCAGGGCGGGCGCGTGCGGAGGCCGCTGTAGACCTGGGGCCGGCAGCAAGCAACACGCGTCCCCCTGGACAGCCACGGGCTGGCTCAGCCTCGGTGTCGGGGGCACCAGCAGGAGGAGCAGGGCAGGGGTCTCACGCGAGGCCACCTGGGGACATCAGGGGAGACAGCGGCAGGTGGCAGATTGGGCCCTGGGCTGGGGTGCCGGGCCCTGGACTAGAAAGCTCGCGACGTGCAGCCAGCTTTCTCCCCGGCTCGCCCAGCTGGTGAGGGGTTTCACTTTCTTCTCTGGGCTTTTCTGCGTCTTTGGGGGTTTTTCCGCGAACATTCACCACTCTTGTGAACCTGGAGCAAGCGCGGCGGATGTTACAGTAAAGAAGGGCCCCGTGCGCCTTCCTTTTGCCTCTGTCACCCGTCCGTCCCTCGAGGTGCGGCCAGACTGCCCTGCGACCCCCCGGCCTTTCACCACGGAAACAGGCCTCCCCGGCAAGGCTTTAAGAACGATGAATGTTTCTCGCGCCCTTGCGCTGGAGATGATGAAAGCGTAATGATTCTGTGACTTAAAAGATTTAGTAGCCAGGGAGTTACAGTCTTGGAGCAGAAGGAAGACTAATGAGGTACTAGCTTAGCATATGTCTCAGGAAAAGAGCAGTCATTTAATTTCTAACTTTGTAGAACTTGTACCTGCTCCCATTTTGCAAGAATAGTCATTTTGCAACATGAGTTTCTGGCTCTCAGACTAGATGATTAAAAGAAAGTGATGACATCATCCCAGGGTTAAAGAAGGCGGCTCCGTGGCGGTGTCCTGGCTCCGCGCAGCACCTGGGAACCCAAGCGTCTCCTCTAAGAAGTGGGTTTCAGCCTCTGGAGCCTCAGTCCCGCAGTTTGGCCGGAACCGGGGCTCCCGCTGAGGCCTGTTTGACATCTGCCCCCTCCTCGGGGTCCAGGACAGGTCCCGTGTGGGCCACAAGCTCCCTGTGGCTCCTCCCTGCATGGCGAAGCCTAATCCATGCCTCTTGACTGGGCTGAGCTCAGCGCCCGCTTCAAACAGAAGGAATGCGGTGACCGACGGTCCTCTCGCCTGTCCTGGAGGCGATTTCCTTCGCCGATGGAAGCCCCAGGCTGTTCCCCTGATGAGGCGCCGCCCAGAGCCCCCCAGATCGCTCTTACCCGCGGCCCCCAGCAGCCGCCGTCCTGCAGCCCAGCCACCACCGGGCTTGACCTCGTTCTAGAAGGTGTGGAATGGTGTCTCCTTGTGTCAATCTGCATTTCCCTGGTGTTTTGCAGGTGGGCGCTGGGCTGCTGTCCCTGTAGATAACTCCCAGGGCCTCTGTGCTTTGTCTCCGTTGGGCTCTGTCTGTCCCAAGTGGCAAGAAAATCACACCTCCTAGGTAATAATCACTTATAGGTTGTGAAAATTGCAAATAATTTCTCCCGGTTGGTGCTTTAGTTGTTTTTAATTTGTTTATGGTGTCTCCTGTTTCCAAAACTTTAAATTTTGATATGGTCATAGGTATGATTCTCTTCCTTCAAAATTTATGTTTTCCTCCTTTTTTATCCTGTGGATCATTAGAATATTCTTGCTCATTTTTTTTTCACCATGAGACCTGTGACACATTTGGAATTTGTAGTTTGTTCTCGTTGAGAAGAATCTATAATTTTCCCAGCATGGAAAGTCACACATTTTGGAATTACTGGAACACCGAACGTTCCTTTTTCTCTGATTGGCTGCCTCTAGTGTAGACGCAGGCCGGTCCGCTTGTCGCGTGGGGCCCACAGACCCGCACCTGGGCCTTTTCCTCTGCTCCGCTGACCCGGATGCGCAGCCCCGGACAGCGTTGTAACTGCCGCAGCTGCGTCTCGGGCCTGGGGACCTCAGAAGGAAGCTCTTCCTCCATCTTCCTTTCCAAAAATTCTTGGCTAGTCTCGGCCCTTCATACTTGCGTATGAACTTTAGAATATGTTTTACAAACTCTACAAAAATAATCTCTTTGGGATTTTGAATGGAATTGTTTGGATTTATAGATTAGCTTAGAGAGAACTGACGTCATTATGAAATTAGGTCTTCCCATTCACGGGCGTTGTGTATCTCTCCACTTACTCACCTGTTTGTATGTCCTTAGAAATAACTTTCTCCATAAATAGCCTGGATATCCTGTGCTAGATTTAGTCTTAGACAACTTGTAGTTTTTTTCCTTCCACTGTGAATGGATCTTTCATAAATCACATTTTCTAATTAGTTGTCGCTGATGCGTAACAATGCCTTGCTTTTTGTGTGTCGAGCTTGTCAGCAATAGTCTTGCCGAACCTTCTTATTAGTTCTGATGGTAAAGTTTTGTTCACTTTTTTGTATGCAGCTATGAAGGCGTGTTAATAATTTTCTTATCTTTTACAATCTGGATCTGTCATATTTTCAGATTAACGCGTGGCCTTGGCAGGAACCCTGGCAGCGTCGGCTGGTCGGGAGTCGTCAGGAGTTGCCGGTTCTTGGGTGAACCTCACTTAGCTGTCTTGGAAAACATCTCTCGCCGTGTCTTAAAGAGCGACTCCGTCGGTCCACGGAGGAAGAGTGGAAAGAAGGTGCTCGAGGCGAAGGAACTGGTGTACAGGAAGCGCCACAGCGGAGAGCGGCGGTGTGACGCAGCTGCAGTGCGGGTGGGGGTGAGGAGTCTCCCGGAGCGGGGGCTGCAGAGAGCCGGGCTGGGGTCAGTAGGACTGAGACGTTGTCTTGCAGGCAATCGGGGCCATTATGGGGTTTTAGCTGGGAGTGGCGAGGTAAGCGTCTTTCAGGCCGCCTTCTTAAGGTAAAATTTGTAGGAATAAAACCCATCAATTTAAAGCGCACAAGTCCTCGAGTCCCGAGGCCAGCACAGCCCTGCAGCCCTTGGCAAGGTCGCCCCTCACCGGTTCGCCCCGAACAGCGCCCACGCCCTGCGCTGTCAGTTCCCGCTCTCCCTGGAAGCCCCCGTGACTTCGCCTTTTCTAGCCTTTCTCGGAAACCGAATTCCATGGCATGTTGGCGTCTGTGCCTGGCTTTTTATCTAACGCAGCGTCTGTGGGATTAGCCGTGCTGTTCCTGCGTTGGCCGCTTGGTCCTTCCTGTTGCTGGGTGGAGTCCACTGTGTGGATGCACCACGGTCCGTGCAGCTACCGCCGGCTGAGAATCGGCGCACGTCTTCATGAGGATGAGCATTTCATTTCTCTTGGGTAAAGAGCTAGGAGTGGGATTGCTGAGTTATACGCCAAGCGTGTGTCTAACATCATAACAAACTGCCAAACTATTTTCAAAGCAGCTATACCACTTTGCATTCCCCGGTAGTGTGCGAGAGTTCCAGGTGCTACATGTTCTAACCAACACTTGGTATTGTCAGTCTTTTAAATTTTGACCTTTTTAGTAGATATACACTGTCTCATTGTAGTTTTAATTTGCATTTCCCTAATGGTGGATAACGTTGGGTGTCTTTTCACATGTATTGACCACTCACGTGTGTTCTTTTATGAAGTATCCATTTAACTCTTTTGTTTTGCCCAGTTAAAATAATTTTTTTCATATATTCTTATTACTGAGTTATAAACAATTTATATATTCTGGTTATTAGTTCTGTATCAGATACATATTTTGCAAATATTTTCTCCTAGTCTGTGGCTTATCTTTTAGTTTTCTTAACAGTAGCTTTTCAAAAGCAAAACTTTGAAAGTTTTTGTAAGTCCGTTCCATCAATTTTTTTCCAGTATGGTTCTACTTTTTGTGCCCTATCTAAGAAATCTTTGCCAACCCAAGGTCACAAATATTTTTTTTTGGAGTTTTATAATCTTAGCTCTTACATTTAGGTCTGTGGTCCATTTTCAGTTATGTTTTATATATGGTGATGAAATAGGGTTGAGGTTTTTTATTTTATTCCTTAAATTGATATCCAACTCTTCTGGCATTGTTGAATGTTAATTTTTTTTTTTTTGGTCTTATTATTTCTGTTTCATTTTAGACAGTTCGTATTTCTAGTGTTCAAGTTTACCAAACTTTTCTTCTGCGATGTCTAATCTGCTGTTGATGCCACCTAGTGTACTTTTTAAAAATAAACAGGCAATTTTAGAACAGTTTTAGATTTATGCAACTATTGTAAAGACAGTACAGAGGGTGCCTGTAAACCCAACTCCCAGCTTCTCCTCTTATTAGCGTCTTATGTTTCTGTGATGCGTTCGTCACAGTAAATGAACCTACACTGATACATTATTAACTGAAGCCCATATTGTTTCCAGACTTCCTTAGCCTTTCTCTAATGTTAATTTTTAATAGGGTTTTCCCTCTGTATTCGGAACTGAGATCGGGCTGTCACTTTTCCTTCCTTGCATGGTTTTGCTGTCAGTGCAGCGTTCATAGACGTAAATACGGTATTTCCTGCCTTTTCTGTGCTCTGAAATACTGCGTACGTGTGGGCAGCATCTACCCTTCCGTCTGGAGTGCCCTTCCCCGGCACTCAGACTCCGGCTTGATTACCACGTACTGTGACTGCCCAGCTGGGGTCCCCGTGTGGCAATGGTCACCTCATCCTACAGGTGTTTCAGTGTTTGGGGGGCTCTAGGAGAATAAAAGGGTGACTTGGAACAAGCGGCCAATCTCTGCCCTTCTTTGCTCCTAGACTATCTTTATGAAGTAGCATGTTCTATTTAATAGCGTAAGTTTATTCCTTATTATAAGACCCCGAAGTACCTCTATTAAATGGTGTGCTGATGACCAGTCCTTGGGCTGTTATAAGGCCAGTGAGGATGTGGGTGTAGCCAGAGCGGCCACACTGGGGAGCCGCTGGGCATAGACGGAGCCTGGGGGCCCCACGCGGGGAGTGCTGGCCCTGGGAGAGGGGTGCTCAGTCCTGCTGCACACGCGGGGGCCAGAGGCTGAGAGTGGACCCCGACATCAACCATGGGCTTGGGGCGAGGATGACGTGGCTATGTGGGCTGACCGACTGCGATGAATGGGCCACTCTGGGGGAACGCTGACAGTGGGGGCCGTGCGCGTGTGATGGTGGGAGATACACGGGAAACCTCTGCACTTGCCTCTCGATTTTGCCGCGAACCTAAAACTGCTTGAAACATAACGTTTATTAAATAAAAACATCTTAGAAAAGCGTGCTGAATTTTCAGTTTGGGTTATGTTGTAAAATTACTTTAAAAAGTCACCACTTTTACGCAGTTGTTCTCCAAGGCTGTTTCTGGGAGCGCGGTGTCTCGCGCACCTCGTCCCGGGGGGAGGTTCCCCCGCAAATCCGCCAGACGGGTGGTGAATTATCCAAACTGCTTTGTTTGTCCTCTCGCTTTTGCGAGAGGCTGCCCCGTTTTTTTTAGAACTCCCAAAATAATACAGACAAATTAATTAAGATGACAAGTTGAATATGAATATTACATTTCCTTTTTGGTATCGTGATTTGGATAGGCTGCGATTTGAATTTACTGCATTTTAATTCCTAAAATACTTTTCAGTCTGTGGGGAGGGGAGGAGCATCTTCCTGGGACACATGTTTGCGTTAGGGACATGGACTTTCTGCCTTGAAGGAGGCTCCAGAGGGGACTTCCGGGACCCCCAACGCCCGCGGGCCACTGTGCCTGCCCTTTGCTGGTCGCTGAGCTCAGGGAAAGGACGCGGCAGAGTGGTCAGACTCCAGCTGGACACAGAAAGCTGGATGCTTTTTGAGGTTTTGACGACGGCCGTGCCGGTTGTCCCTTCCCTCCAGAGAAGCCACGGTGTGCTCAGCGAGGTTCAGGAAAGAAGCTGGGAATGGGGAAGGTGGAAGGGTCCTTGCGGGATGGGGTGCGGAGGCTCACGTGCCTCTGTCTCTGCCCTGCTCACAGACGCCATCCAAACGCCGTTCAGAGGCAATTGTCAGATGACGAGGTTAAAATAAAGGTGTCTCCTCACTATGGTTCTGCCTGAGGGACAAGATGAGTTTTGTTCCTTGAGTTCCTGCCCCATTTGGTCCAGAATGTCCGACTGGGCTAAACTCACAGAGCCAAACCCGGCCTCCGGCCAGAATCCGCCTGAGTTAATGGTCTTGCCCAGACACGGCCGCGGTGGGTGGGGAGCAGCCGTCAGGACCCGCACCAGCTTCTCCCTGTTGTCATCTCCCCAGAAGTGTCCTCTGATCCCAAGACCAGGCTGGGTCCCCTTCCCACCCTGCCCGGCACCTGCACACACCTGTCACGTGTGCTCCCAGTGAAGCGATCGCTGGCGACTTGGCCGTCAGCCCCAGCCTAGGAGTTCCCGGGGCAGGGACAGAGTCCTGCGTGTCAGCTGATCCCCGCACCAGCTCTGCTCGCCCGGGGAGCCCTGGGAGCCACGGGCCGGGGTCTGCAGACCCCTCAACTCTATCTTACCGCAGCCCTGGGCTCCTGGCTCCCTTGGAAAGTTTTGTTCTCGTTCTCAAAGTATAGTCCGTGGTTGCCGACAGGTGGTTGTCTTCTAAAATCACAGACGTGGCGAGAGTGGAGAGTCCTCCAGGGCCACAGTGAACTCACGGTGCTGACGGCAAGCACGTCTGTGTGGAGGTCTTTCAAGGTGCCACACGTCCCTGATGCGGTGATATCATTCCGCGTCTCTGCCATTCGTGCCCAGTAGCCTCCGTTGGCCTCCGAAGCTCTACTGGTTTCCTACCTGCTCCCAGGCCTTGGACACCAACCTGTGGGCACTTTGTCTGTGGGCCCCGCACCCTCCCGCTCTGCTGGGTCTGCTCTTGCGGGCAGGAGCGTGCAGGGAGTGGGGAGAGATCAGAGTCTATTCCCAGCTCCCTCCCCGGAGGGCTCCAGGGCTCAGCTCCTGCCAGGGCAGCGTCTCCTGCTGACCCCGCCAGGCTGCCCTTCCCTTCTCCTGGCCATGGTACCAGAGCCCTGCTGTGATTCTCAGCTGTGGCCTCCCTCCCCCTCCCCACACCTCTGTGCAGACCTTCATGAGACCTTCTGTGAATTGCCGGATTCACCGAGTGCCGTCGGATCTGTGCAGGTACACACCGGACGTGCTGGGTGGACGTCAGAAACACGTGTCTGTGATTCGAATCCTGCGTGTTGACACTTCCTCTGCTCTTTGTCCCGTCCTGTGGCAATGCAAGACCCCTCGCCCTCACCTGTCCCCGAGCTCACTGCTGCACAGACGCTTCCGGCTGTGGCCACGAGTCCTGCCAGCCACGCGTCAGGGGCTTTCTTGCATTTGGGGCTGTGGGTTATTAAAGCACATTCTGCCAGCAGATCTTGCCTTCCAAGGGTGGCTTCTGCTATTTTGTAAATGGAGTTGAAAAATCTCATCATAGAAAACAAGAAGCATTTTCAGTTCCTAGATTAGAGAATTTATGGTAATAAATCAAGAGTGTCTACCCTAATAATCACAGAAAAAAAATGATAATATGATTTAATCTTAAAATATTTCTAACATATTAGAAAAATTACATTTCAACTAATATCTGGTTAGCCTGTTGTGAATGTATGCAAATATCTCTGGAAATATTAATATATACTGCCAGCTTTAGCTAATTAAAAAAATAGTTTCAGGAGGAACAGCTTCCTGATAATTTAATCACTGTTCGAGCTTTGCAGATAATTATGGTATTTGTTACTTGTTCTCCCTGATTTTCCGAGGAATGAGAAATCTGATATAATCTTTTGCTATGTGAATCAAAAATTAAATTTATTTAATTGTGAAAATTATTCTGATCTGAACACTTTAGAGCCCAGTTCCAGAAACTTTTCTCTCTCCTAGAACTTCCCAGTGTTTTGTTTTTTAGGACTTTAGGAGTTTTAGTTTTTTAGGACTTTAGCTTTGCATGGCCAAGGAAGTTAACAACTCTGTGACTGATGAAATGCAATTATTACATTGTTTTGGGACAGACTGTCTCTTGAGAAGTTTCCGTATGCTTATACTTTGATCTTCTCACAATCACTTTTTAACTTTGAATAATCCTTCCTTCCTTCCTTCCTTCCTTCCTTCCTTCCTTCCTTCCTTCCTTCCTTCCTTCCTTCCTTTCTTCCTTCCTTCCTTCCTCCCTCCCTCCCTACCTTCCCACGAGGTCTCACTGTCACCCAGGCTGGAGGGCAGTAGCACTATCACAGCTCACTGCAACCTTAGAACCCCTGGGCTCAGGTGATCCTCCGGCTTCAGCTTCCCAAGTAGCTGGGACTCCAGGTGAGTGTCATCATGCCTGACTAATTTTTTTGTAGAGATGCATCTCATTATGTTGTCCAGGATGGTCTCAAACTACTTTCCTCAAGCAATGCAATCCTCCCCCCTCAGTCTCCCAAAGTGCTAGGATTATAGGCATGAGCCACTGTGCCTGGCAGGAATAATTTTTTAAAAATGTTATTAATGACAGCATTTTTAAAATGAAAAAGTGGAATGATCCTAAGTGTCTAATGGTAATAGGGTGGTCAAATCAATGACTCAACTGATACAATCCATATTTAAGGCAATCTTATTCGGTCTTTAAAGTGGGATTTTTGAAGAGTTCTTAGAACAACTATAGTTACAACTTTAAGTGAAAAAAAAGTCAAAACTATTTATATCAGCATGACCAAAACAATCTGTAGAAGAAAAACCAAAAGGAACTGTATCCACAATGCTAAGCAGGTCCTCCAGAGTGGTGGGACTATACAGGCTGAGCATCCCTAACTGGAACATCTGAAATTTGAAATGCTTCAAAATCTGAACCTTTTTGAGTGCTGACGTGATGCTCAAAGGAAATCCTCACTGGAGCAGTTTGGATTTCCGATTTTCAGATTGGGATTGCTCAAATGGTGGGTGCAATGAAAATATTCCAAACTCCAAATCCAAAACACTTCTGGTCCCAGGCATTTATGGAGTTTGGTCTCAACCTGTATGAGATTTTAAATTTCCTATTTCTATTGTTAATGCAAAAGACCACACTCCATAAAATAATTTAAAGAGGTTTATTCTCAGCCGAATGTGAGTAACTGTGACCTACATAACACAGTCTCAAGAGATCCTGAGAAAACTCTTCCGAGGCAATTGGGTTACAGGCTAGTTTCATACATTTTAGGGAGACAGAATTACAGGTAAAATTATAAACCAGTACGTGGAAGGTACACACTGGTTTGGCCTGAAAAGGCAGGACATCTTGAAGTGAGGGCTTGCGGGTTTTAGGTGGATTCAGAGATTCTTTGATTTGTGATTGGTTGAGGAAATAAAGCTGTTTAAAGGAGTGGAATCAGTAGAAAGGAATGTTGTAAGGTAAGGAAGTCTGTCAACCATAGAACAAACCACAGTACACCGACTCAGAGTGATCTGTTACGCAAACGGATTGCAGCAGGCGTGACTCGACTTTTGCTTTGCATGGCCGTAGGTCCCATCTGTAATTTAGTATCTCGTTGCCACAGAGAGTCTATTTCATCGGTCTTATGATCTCTATTTTAACAGTAGTGCTCGTGTGTCTGAACTCCAGACGGGAGGGGTATGGGAAGCCGGTCTGACCTCTCTTCCCTTCATGGCCAAGAACTCAGTTTTAAGCTTCTCCTGGGGTCCCCTTCCCTGTTCAGTCAGTGAGGGGGCTTGGGATTTTATTTTTAGTTTATACTATAATCTCCAAATTACGTGCCTGGCACATGGTGGGTGCTCAGGAAATAACTGTTGCTGAATGAACAATCAGGATAAGAGTTATTAGGGTCTCAGGTGACAAGTCTGCAGGGCCAGAGCTCAGGGAGCCGGCGCCTTCTCCAATCTCAGCAGGAGAAAGAGAGGTTGGCTGACCGTCTGCCAA
>CAUYSK010074168.1:0-60201 GCA_963575035.1 Avahi laniger | reverse complement strand
TTGTCCAATTAATTTCTTTCTAATTTTTAGTAGAGATGGGGTCTCGCTCTTGCTCAGGCTGGTTTCGAACTCCTGAGCTCAGACAATCCACCCGCCTCGGCCTCCCAGAGAGCTAGGATTACAGGTGTGAGCCACCGCGCCCGACCTATCAATCAGTTTTAACTGATAATTTTTATAAATATAGAACCCAGTCTTTTTGTTGTTGGAGGGATTTCTGAATAGTGGGACCTCACACCCTTATTATCTCTGTAAATACATGCTTATGGAACTGACATGCATAAGGTAAATATTTGGGGAGTGGGATAGATGATTGATTAGATAGACAACAGATGATAGAAAAATATTGATATGTATATAATATATAGGTGTATATTAAATGTGTGTGTGTGCATATGTATATAAGACTTAAAAACTTAAATCCAAATGTGATATAAGTTAGAAAGAAAACAGTAATGTAGAATGTCTTCTTTGAAATGAGATTAACTTTATATCTGAAGCCTGGATTTTGCTCTTTGAACACGGGGTGAAATGAGCCTCTGACCTATCTAATGACAAAATCTCTTCCTTTGGTTTTTAACATCAAGCTAGCTTTAAAAGAGCCTTTTATATTTAATATGTTACTGAAACTTATCCATGTAGAAACATATTTGGTATTAGTCTGATGCCAGCCTACTTCCAGAATTGATGAATTGAAGTTAAAATTGAATATATTAGGAGGTAATAGTACGGCCATTGAAAATCTGAGGGTTCCAATCTCAGTTCTGGCATTTATTTGAGGAGGAAATAGAGTTCTAGAAACCTCACATTCAACATCTGTAAGATGAGGCTAACCATAATATCCATCTTCAGGAATGATAATCAAAATATTTAGCAACCGGTTGGGCATGAGCACAGAAAAATCAGAATAAACACTCAAGTGATCAAAATAAATGCCAGCCCCACAAGCACCATTGAGGATCAACTGAGTATCGAGCCATCTTTATCTCATCAGATTGTTGGCACATATAAGGAGACCATAAGTCTTAGCTGTGTATGATTGCCATCCTCTGCGATGGCTCCCAGTGATTTGTATGTTGAACCAGTGTTGGTCTATGTGACCAATTAAATACAGCAGAAGTGATGGTACTTCGTTTCTGAGGTAACATTCTGGAAGTCCTGGCAGCTTCCGCTGTGCTTGATACCTTTCTTCTTCCCTCCAGTCACTCCCTCTGGGCAAAGCAGGATCATAAGCAACTTTATGGAGAGGCCAGTGAGGTGAGGAACTGAAGCCCCCCACCAACAGCCATGTGAGTGAGCTTAGAAGACAATCCTCCAGCCCGAAGAAAACTCCAAATGACTGACCCCCGGCTGATAGCTTGACTGCAATCTCAGAAGACATCCTAAGCCTGAAACACCCAGCGGAGCAGCTACTGGGGGTTTCTGGATCCCCAAAAGCTGTATGAGCTAATACATATTTGTTACTTTAGCCCATTACATTTGGGGGTTATTTGCTGTGCAGCGATAGATTACTAACTTACTATGTCATTGGAATTATATAGAAGAGAAATGAGGAGAAAAACAAAACATTTAAGGACAGAAGGATGTGTCACCTTCTTAAAGCTGAAATCTCAATAAAGGAAAGATCTTAGACAGGACCTTTTTTTTCCTTAGCAGAAGTGATGTTGACAAAAGATCATCAGTTTCAGTTGCATAGACTGTACTACACACCAGGGTGCCCACCCTAAGATGGGAAACGAAGGAGGTTAAAATCAAACCTGTGTGCTGCTCTGCAAGCTGTGAGACCTGACTCAGAGTTGCATCTACCCAGAAGTAGAGGTCCCTTTTGCTAACACACACAAATGCCAAATCCTCTTGCCAAGATGTCTACCCATAAGGTTTTGTCTGCCCTGAGGAGGCATTTTTTAAAATAAGCACAAAGACACCATATGGGCTAGGAGTGGTTCCATAGTTGGTGGGGGCAGGAGGATTTTAATCTTATTGGAAGAGATAGTTTTGGCTTCAGATCCTACCCACCTCATTTATTTTATGTGTATATTCAGATACATTTTATGACTTCTTTTTTTCTCACTAGTAAAATGGAAAATGAGAACAAAAATATCAGTATAATTGGATCATGGCAAGAATCGTATGAGATAATTTTTGAAAAGCATCAAGCTCAGTGGGCTAGTGTAGGGTAGATGATCAATACATGCAGCTTTTCTATCTCTTTTGCATCTGTTTGGGTTTAGGCAGAATAAAAGGGCTGTTTATGGAAGAAGTTGCAAGCTTGCCAAATGAGTCAAAACTCATAATGTTTCCTATTATAGTAATCACTGGAAGAGAAACCTAAGGGGAAATCCCAGAAGAAAGTCCTGAACTATTTACCTGTCAGTACCACAGAAATGGGATAGATGATTGATTAGATAGAAAGACAACAGATGATAGAAAAATATTAATACACATATAATATATAGGTGTATATTAAATATGTGTGTATGTATATATATATAAGACACTTAACTACATCACTGTATTCACCCTCAAAGCAGCTGGGTTTCTGGCGTACAGGTGTTCAACACCTGCAGAACCAACCTCTTTAGATCCCCTTTGAAAATACCAGCACCAGCTATTTAATGCACCCTCCTCGGAAGTCTGTGCCTGGGCCCCAGTGGGCTTCTCCTCTAAGCTCAGCAACACCAGCACCAGCTGAGCAAAGTCCCTCCTGAGAAGTCTGTGTGTCCGTTCTTTGGGGATCCTCTCCCAAACTTCTAAGTTCTAATAATTCCAACCCTTTGTTGTTCCCTTTGTTCCCCCAGCCCTAGAAGTGTCAGCTTCTTCCTTCAGTTGCCCCCTCTGTGATACTTTAGTTTGCCTTTTTGCCTTTTCAGTTACCAAGTAACAACTTTATACACAGTTAGCAATTCTTTATATCACAATGTCTCAGTTAAAATAACTGCAGCCTGAGGTTTCTGGATCTGGACTGACACATGATTGCCTAACTGGCAACTCTAACCTCACAAGGGACAATGGGAGGAAAGTATTGAGTATTTCAAGCCAGAATATTTACAGTTGAGTTAAAAGTATTTCTGTTATTTGGGAGGATTATGTACATTGTTCTTCTGTATTATAATACATCATGACTGTTTTTCAGCTATCCATTTTAAAATAGTTACACAAATAACAGCGTAATCACTTGAGGTTTAAATTTTTCTGTGACTTAGTCATGCATCTCTTCATTTATTTCTGCTGCATTATCTTTTACCAATTCTATCACTTACAGTTTCACACAGAGAAATCTCTTATGGGCCAGAGGAAAATAAAAAAAAAAAGATATTACCTTCAACTTATAGTCCTCTAGCCAAAATACTGAATTTTTCTCTTTTCATTTTCCAAGGGAATTCAGTTCCACCAGCAGAGCAGTGCAAGGGCCCTATTCTATTTCACTTGTTCAGACAAGTAGAATAGATCCTAACTCCTACCATCTTATTCACTTCTGTCGGTTCAATAAGCAACTTAAAGGGCTTCATCTGAGAAGAGATGTGCTACAGAAAGAGGGGAGAAAAAGTCCTGTTGAAGCCTTTTTCAAAAACTCTTCCCTCATGAGCTCACTGTTGGAACAGACCATTCGAGTTTGAGGTTAACGACACTTTGACCATCAATATGGATAGGTCAGGAGATCTAGTGACGATAATGTGTTGTTAAAATATCTGAGAATGCATCCAACACTGCACACTCTTTGTACATATCCAGTGATAAGCCAAGGAGGAAAAATTAGTTTCACTGACAAGAAGCACCGAGGAGTTTTGCTCAGGAGTTATTCGAGTAGGCAGGAAACAACTTTTAAAACTGGTAACATTATGCTCAAGGACCTAAACAGTAGTGCTTAAAAACATTCTTTTATTTAATAGCAGAAGGACACTTTCTTCAAATGAAATTTTATGTGGTATCAAAATATAGGTAATAAAATATAAAGGTGGTGTGGCAGGAGTTGAAGTTGGTTCCTGAAACCTTGCTACTTGAAACCATCCTGCCTTACCTTTCTTGCCTTCATCCACTCTCAATCTTGGATTAAGCAGAGTCCCAGCAGGAAAATATGGCATACCCAAATTTGGTAGTTTGAACATGATCTGATATGGAGATTATTTACAAAAGTATAGACAAGATAAAAGGAAACCTAAAGGTAGCACAACACTCTATGGCTAATAAGAGTCAGAAACAATGAGATAAATTGCCTTATTTTTAATATTTCTCATCCCACATGTTCTTTTTGATGCCATTTGGTATTGTTCCCATTGAAGAGTGGTATCTCTGTTACCTTTCCTTGAATCTACAAGTACTTGTGGCTACAGCAGAAAATGTGTTGCTATGTGATTTCGTGGCTGCATCATGAGTGATGATGTAGTTTGTATGCCTGCTTTTCTTTGGGAAGCTTGTTCTTGGAACCCAGCCACAGTACTGTAAAGAAGTGCAACAGCCACGGAGAAGCCCATGTGAGGAAGGACCTAGGTCCCCTGGCCCACAAGAAGCTGAACTCCACACTGACAGTCACCACCAGCCTGCCAGCCATGGGAGGGAGACTTTTTAGAAACAGATCCTCTAGCCTCAAGTTGAGTCACCCCAACTGATGTGGGAAAAGGCAAAAATAACCTTTTTCTACCAAGCTCTGCAAAAAATTGCCAATTCTTGTGATTGTAGTTTTAAGGTACCAAGTTTTGGGATGGTTTGCTTTGCAGCAATAATTACTATAATGAGAAGTTCCTACCCTTAGGCCTGAAGGAGAGAAGGGAGATATTGTTTACCACAGCCCAGCAGGGGAAAGAGTTGTATGCTATTAACTTTCCCTTTCAATAGAGGAAACTGGGAGAATAAATACCCTAATCTCACTATCTCCCTTCCTGATGAGCTCCTGCTGATTCTCTCATTGGCTGAACCCAATGGGAGGCCAGAGGGTAAGGAAGCCTACAGATATAACACATGCAAGTTAGCCTAGTGAGGCACAGAGCAGTATAGCAAAAGGTGGTCATAGATCTGCAGGCCAAGAAAGAAGATATCCAATCCAAATGCCTTCGGCTGATCCATAGGACTTTGTGAAACAGTTTAAAATCCACCAACCTTGACAGGGCAAACCCATGGAACAGTCTTCTGGAATTCAATTGATGTTTAAAATTCTGTGATGCATTATCACATCTTTATAAAGTCATCATGGATAGATGGATCTACAGACCTATAAATCAACCCACATATAGATATAAGCATGAATATGCCATAATATCAAAATGTTATTGGCAATTATTATCATTTTTTACATTTTCTTCTTTTTTTTTTTTTTTGCTTTAACTGTTTTGTTTTCTACCATGAGCACAGGTTATTTTTGTCATTTTCAAAGTTATTAAATGAATAATAAGCTTCAGGAGACTCAATAGATTCTTTTAGGTTTATGACTCTCCTCTTGGCTTCAAATGCAAACCAGCCTGGGAGAGTGAGAGTGCATTAAAATTTAGGCCATTGGTCCTTTACTGGGGAATATGAATACATTTTAAGGACTTTGTTAAAGACAGACTTTGAAGGGAGTGCAAAGGAAGGCTTTGTGGAAAAATGCAAGGGGAGGTAAAGGAGAAGAAATATAATAAAATCACAGAGACAGGGACTCAAAGAGGTAAGTTTTTCTGACTGTACAGAAGATCTTTGAATATTCCAGTCTGGCTGATAGCAAGACCACTGTGTGAAGAACAACGTCATTGAGTAACGACAGTGGATGCTGCTACCTGGTATGTGTAGGATTTGTTTGCCTACATCCCATTTGATACCTCTCTCCACCATTTGTCTGCCTGGTTCTCCAGGGTCTTTTGATATTATCTAAAAAAGGCCAAAACCTCCAGATCTAACAAAAAGTAACTGTGCCAACACACTGAACTGAGACCCTGTGCATAAGAATCACGTCTCTGAAAAACAGTGACCCTGATTTAAAATACTAACCTTCATTATGAGGTTACGGTCCAGCTCAGCACAAGTTGAATGGCCTCAAGTGTGTTTAAGCTTTCAGCACATCAATTCTCTCATTACACTCAGGGCCTTCTAAGAGATAGAACTCTTAGAAGTCTGAGCTATATTTTGGACTCTTTGGAAGAATCCTATTAAATATTTCCTCCAAAGCTGTAATCCAGGCATTTGAGAGTCAGCATGACACATAAATGAATTATTCATGCAAGACTCTGCAAGATGGGCAACTTTCCTGCCAAGAGATGCACAGCAAGGGGTGTTATAAAACTGAAATTGGTATGTGGAGAGGGGAGCGGATGGAGACAATTTCAAAAGATGATCTCTTTGCTGGGGGGAAAATCCTCTAGACCTTTAAACCTTGCTTTCACAGCAGAGAGCCTTCTAAATCCTTTCATTCTTTCCTGCCATTCGTTGTCCTCGTTTGTTCAGCAGCCCAAGATGCTAAAACATAGTTCTCTCCTAAGCTGGCCTAATTAGAATAAGAAAGGAATTATGAAATAAACCAATCTGTTCTGAAAGGACACGTTTGCATTTCATTGTATGACTCTGGTTACTTCATTCTGTGCGGATGAAAGCGATTTGAACGGCAGAGTTATTGCGGTGGCCGGGAAGACTCTGTCTTAAACAAACAAGCAGGCGGCACAGGGCCACGTGCCTTCCTTGCAGCGCACAGACAGGAAACTTAACTTCAGCGCCGACATATGGCAGCAGTACAACGACGATTGCCAGTCCGAGGATTAGCGCCTTTGAGTTTTCCCCACATTTGCAGGATTTAATACTTTGATGCAGAGCTCCAAATCTGTAAATGAATAAAGCTTATATCACCGATGGTTCATCCCGCTGAGCAGCAGTAAGTAAGCTCACAACAGAGATAAAAGGAGCCATACCCGAGTAAGCAGTCATAAGAATAAATACAAACTACAGATATTACTTATCTGGTCAGGTCTTACAATGTCTGGGCGAACAAATCATTCAGCACTGAATAGTCGTGATAATGACATTATGAATAATGCAAACCGTCAGCAGTGTAAGGGAGGCCATCATTAATGCAAAGCTACTCCACGGCTCTGAAAACGTTCTTTTCTTTTTTTTAATTTATATCTTAGGGAATGTCAAATACAAATCATTCACAATTAGGCTGGAGAGCTTAACAGCCGTATATTCTGATTTGGTCTCAATTAGGGATTTGGTGGCAACACAATCTTCCCTTTTAGCAAGCGCAGAGTGAGAGTCTGCAGGTTATTATCCTAATTCTGACAATCTAAGAAATAACAGCTGGAAAGTAATGAAAAATACATGTGAGTTTGAGGTCTCTGCTCTTTCCAAAATGCTCTTAAAGATTGTGTACATAATCTTTAGAGAAACACAAAAAAGTTCTGCTACAATGAGCTACAGAACATGTAATATGGAAATATTAAGTAAATATCTCCTTGGACTCTAAAAGCTCACACCCAGATCCAGTAAGTTTGGCAGAACTCATGCCGCAAAGGGACAGTGGGAAGTGAAATGTTTGGGGCAATGGTTTCACTTTCCAAATATGAAAATAGAATTATTTGTTTGCGACTAAGGAGTTGCTGATTAAACTTATGTTGATATTACTAAATTTCTCTCTGGAAGTTTTTTTGGGTTCTAAATGACCAGACAATTTTTTCTTAAAGAGAAATGTAGAAACGTGGGTGGGACTAATTAATAGATGGGATATTTTCAGGAAGATGAAGAATATTTCCAATCCACAAACCTATGTTCATAGGATATTTGGAAAATACTCAAAGCATATTTACTCTGTGCTCCTAAATTTAAGAATTAAAGTTATTTATTGATTCTCTAGACTAATATGGTGATTATGATTATGATAGATGAAGCACCACAGGCCCCCTTATTCCTGGTTTGATACTCTGCTTTTGGGTGGTTTATTGAGCATCTGTGGTCCATAATATTTGTAGAATATTATTAACAATAAAAATTAGATAATAAGAGCTTGACTACTTCCTAATTTCAAATACAAAGACTTTTAAAGTGCAATGCATAACATTTCTCTACATTCACGAAGATAATTGGTTATGAAGGCAGAAAAAAATATGTATTCCTCAAATTATGTCAGTGAGTAGATATAAGACTATCCAGAAGTGATCTTCACATATCTTAAAGTATGTTATAAATATTAAATATTTTTTAAAAATTAGGTCAAATGACTTCTGATTGTCAACGCTGGAATATTAAATAATATGGAAACAAGTTAAAACTGCAATTAGAAAAGCAGTTACAAATTGTGTTATAACCAAGCTTTCTCTTTATCCTCTGAAAATTTTTATTTTTTGAATTCCTATAGATTTTGAAAAGTCATTTATTGGACATTTGGTCCATGATGTCTCAGGAATTTATATTATAAATACATGCCCAAAGTATATCAAGAAGGAAGATACTGTCATTGTCTCTCACCGGTAAACTCTCATATTTCATCATGAAGTATTCATCTTAAATAACATTAGAAGTAAATAGATTCAACACAATTTTATCATTTTAGTGATATGATTTTTTGCATAGGTTATGTCTATGCAAATATAACACATTAAATTAGAAATAAATATAAGACTGCTCCATCCAACTTGCTAATGTCTGATGTATTTTTCCTTGCACATTGGAAAACCAGATTTTCCAATGAATATAGCCTTTGTGTTTTTAAATTGTTTTAGGCAAAATGATCTTTATATAAGAAAAGTTGGTAAAAGAGACTCCAGAATAACATTTGTGCATCACAAGCTCTGAGATTTAATACACTATCTCTTTGCTTTGATAGAGTTCCTTAACAAAGATGAAAAATTTCTATAATTTTACATAAACTGAACATCTACTACTTGAAATAAGAATGTGTATCAAACCCATCCACATGCTATCTGTCATTATAACATTTAGCCAATACACAAAATTGCTGAACACATCCACTTGAAACATATTCGAATTTGTTACAACAAAATGGAATCAATAAACATCTAGCAGGTTTTTGTCATCTGCTTATTTTTTACAACATTAAATACTTGACAATATTAAATAATTTTGTTCATGCCTCATTCCCATCGTTGCTGTTATTATTAATGATAAAGTTAAGTCAGGTTCTCCTAGTGCCTACGAGACTTCCACTGGCAACTCTGGGTCTTACGTCCATTCTTTCAGGCAATCAGGGTCCCAGTTGGTAAACAGAGCCACTAAGTGATAAATACCTGTATGATGAAATCTTCCAGAATAGTTTATTTTAAAGATGAGAGTAGCCAAGAGGTTGTGAAAATTACACTCCGTATTTTAAAAATTTTACATACCTAACATTTTTTTTCATTCATTCATTCAAAGTGTATTTCATGCCTAAGATGATTCTAGAAGTTGCTCTAGATTTAAGGGACACAAAACTGAATGAAATAGTGCAGGTCAAGGAGTTCAGAGACTAGCTCGAAGGTCAGATAAGTGCAAGGTAAAAATAAGACAAAAAGGGTAGGCATCCTTAGTTAGATGGTAAGAGGTTCCAAGATGTCTTTCAAAAAATGTGATGCTTGCCTTCAATCTTGAAAGAAAAGTCAGAGTCGAATAAAAAGTGAGAGAGGCAGTAGTCAGGCCAAAGAAACAGCTTTACCTGGGGAACAGGGACACACAACGGCACCACAGTCCAGGATATTTCAGCCCTGACAAAACCCTGATGTAAGGGAGCAAGTTTCATCTTTAGCTAGACAATAGTAGAGCACAGGAAGTTAAATGTACCTTCTGAAACCTGAAAGGCTAATTTTAACCAAATACTCTTTATACAGCTAGCAATGAACCCGAGGATGTTTTAGTTAACCCCAAAGGCATTATACGTCTAAATTATAGTTTTATAATACAGCTTCAAAGAAGAATTTAGTTAAATTAATAGCAGGTAGATAAACACTACTAGTAAAATAATAACAAATAATCAACACTGCAATGTTGTGTATTTATAACATAGCCAACACAGTCTTTATACATATATTGATTATATCCTCACAGTGATCTTCTGAGATAGGTATTATCATTGCCAATCTACAAATGAGAAAACCGAGCCCAGGAACTTTTTTTTATTTCAGAATGTTATGGGGGTACAAATGTTTTGGTTATATAAATTGCTTTTGTACTGTTTGAATCAAAGTTTTAAGTGTGTCCATCCCCCACATAGTGTGTGTTGTACCCATTAGGTGTGAATTGGAATTTAATAGAGGTATGCTAGACTTTAGAAGGATGTATTTCTGATCCTTCAAGGGGGATATCAGAGAGAGACAGCTAAGCCTTCCCATGGAACTCTTACAATTAATAGAGAGAGTGAATGGAATTTTTCAAAGGCTGTTAAGTGGCATCAGCCTAGCTCACAGCAACCTCAAACTCCTGGGCTCAAGCAATCCTCCTGCCTCAGCCTCTCTAGTAGCTGGGACTTTAGGCATGAACCACCATGCCTGGCTAATTTTTTCTATATATTTTTAGTTGTCCAACGAATTTCTTTCTATTTTTTTCAGTAGAGATGGGGTCTCACTCTTGCTCAGGCTGGTCTCGAAATCCTGAGCACAAACGATCCTCCTGCCTCGGCCTCCCAGAGTGCTAGGATTACAAGCGTGAACCACCACACCCAGCCACATTACAGTAATAATCAAGTTTCATATTTTAAACAATGGTTATTCAATGATTTCTAGCTATTAATATGTGCATTGGAATTACCAGTACTTCTTTCTAAGATCATTGTTTTTGTTGTCTGGACTTCAATATGCTTAATTTGAATTTGGATAACCTTGAGGATATAGGAATTCACAAAGTGGGCTTGGAAATGAGCAGTGGTGCTTCTGGTACATTTCCGTCACTTCCCTCAAAGCAAGCTTCAGGTAATAACACCCCACACCGGTGCAAACTCACACACCATTGCACAGGTTATGAAAATAAAATAATTACCCATATTAAGCAGTTCTAATGCACTTAAAAATACCTGATTTTTTTTCTAGGCCCTGTTTGATTTTGTTTGTGTATATTATGTGCTTGGTACTCTGATCTAGGTAGGATATAAAATTAAAAATAAAACAATCTCCTAGAGCGAAAGTTGAATTATTGAGCCTTAATTTTGAATTGAGTTTTTTGGTGAACACACAAATAATTTAAGCATTACACTCATGTTTTCTACTGTCATTGGCGGTTCTCTGAGGAATTATAGTGTCTCATAATTCAGATTTGTTTACTCCAAGGTTAACAGCAAACACCTTTTTATGCTTAAAATATGTGGTTGCATATTAAAAGTGCTGAAGATAATATTCTTTTCTGTGTCTAGGTAGAAATCAAAATGGTTGTTAGATGGATTTTACTCATTCTAAAATAGTTATTGTGTGACAATTGTGCATACAATGCAATTGAATACCATTGGAACAAAAAGCTGTGAAACACAACTACAGTACAGTTTTTTAAAAAAAAGAAAAATGATAGAATTCCAGGACTCCACCATACCAAAATCCTGGGATGCTCAAGTCCCTTACATAAAATAACATAATATTTGCATATAACCTACACACACCCTCCCATATACTTTAAATCTCTTCTAGAATACTTACAATACCCGACACAATGTAAATGCTATTTAAATAGTCATACTGTATTGTTTAGGGAATAATTGGGAAAAAAAGTCTGTACATGGTCCATATAGACGCAACCATCCTTTTTTAAAAAAAATTTTTTCATCCATAGTTGGTTGAATCCACAGATAGAACCCACAGATATGGAAGGTCCACTGTATACAGGTACACACGTATAAATGTTTTTAAAAAAGAGCAATAATTGTAAAACAGCCTATAGACAACATTGCAAACATATAATAAAATGGAATAATTGTTGAGATGATAAAAGCTAGTACAGCCATCAAAGTGAGAAAGTAAGATGAGTAATATCAGCATAGGATTTTGGAGGAACCAACCTTAATCCAGGATTTTTAAAATTGAAGATCTTGGTGGGGGAGCAGCAGAAATCTGCTACTACTAGCTCAAGTCAATGATGGGAATTTCTAAAAGGATACAGGGGGAATCTCATGACCCAAAGACAGGAATGTTGGTGGCCTCACATAGGGTAGACCTAGGGACCAGAATGCTCACAGGAAACACTCTTCCCCCGCCCGTGGCTCCTGCTCTCTGCTACAGTGGGTCTTTTTTCTGCTTCCTGCTGAACGCAGTCAGCTCCGTGTGGTAGCCCAGGGTATGGAGACGAATCAGCTCACCTGAGTCTGAAAGTCAGCTTCAGCCTTTACTTGTTATCTTGTTCTGGGTAAGTTATTTAATCATTATTGCTACATCTTTCTCATTTGTTAATGGAGCTTATCATAAAGGCACCTACTTCATATGGTTGCTGTGACCATGAAATGAATAGGCGCAATTAATCTTTATTATCTGGAATTTTCCACATCAGAATTTTTCCAGAACATGAGTGTTAGGAGATATTATACGAAGTGTGTTGTTATGAGAACAAATTAAGTGTGGTAGACAGTGGGTTAAAGCTGGTTAACTAGGCATCTCAACTGAAAGCCTGCTTGGAACTTAATTTGAGACAAAGGCAGGGCTAGCAAGGTGCTTATTTTAGAAGCAATATTTAAACAGGAACCAAACTCAGTAATCAAGATAAATATTTTCATGTATTTTTTTTTTAATTTTATTTTTTATAGCCTGAAGGCTGCCTGCCGATTTTTATAAGTGAGGTTTTATTGGAATCAGGGCCAGGATTAGGATGAGATTAGGGAGGAAGGACTGTGAAATATTGGATCCTGTCTTCATTTAAATTTTAACATTATATTCATCATGGATTTTTTACACTAAATTTGATTTTTAATTAATATTCTATTAAATATTTTATCTTGATTACTGGATTTTTTGGCACCTGATTAAGTTTGGTGCCCAAGGTGAGGGCCTTACTCTCCTTTCCCTAGTTCTGTCCGTATAATATTCATGATGTATCAGCAAGTCTACAGCATTTCACTATTTGCATTGATCACATAACTCTTTGCTTCATGGAGTATGCAGGGCCAGGGTTCAGCAGAAGATACCCAGGAAACAGTAATTTCTAGGTGCCCAAGAATTGCTTGTGCACTTCTATTCCTTCTGCCTTTGAGGTAAGGGTTTCTAGTTCCAATGATAAGGCAAAGGAATTTTAATAAAATAAATCTTGACAGATCAAGAATTTTAATCCCAGTAAGTTACATCCTGAAATGTATTCATAATTAATTTGGTAGCCAGAGCAGAGCCAATCACAACTATAGGACCCACATGTGGTACAGATGGTCTTATTCTAAATTGGAATTCATTTCCAACCTCATTTCAAGCACAGTGCAAGGCTCGAGCCTAATTTATCATGCAAGTGAAAAGGGTGAAGCTGATTCTAACTAGATGAGGAAGAAATTATTCTAAAGCCAACTTCTATGGTCATTTAGAACCTCAAAGCAGAAAGGCTGACTAATTCAGTGCAATCTATGGAAACATCCAGGCAGAATCTAAGCAAGTGAACAGAATCTCAAACAGACACCCTTTCCCTACCCCGGTTGCCATTAAGATGTCCTTCTTTGTTCATCTGAACCACAGTAGAATTTATACCCCCTCTTTCAGATCTTATCATAGTTTGTCTTATGTTACAGCTATCCATCAGAAGACCTGACTATATTTTTGGTAGCTATGCCTCCTCAACCAAGTCTGTAGCTTTGATTTCTCAAATATAAAATACTATAATCGTATCTGGGCATTGTACTATATTATATTGGCAATTGGATGTAATTTCTAGTTTTGGAAAGAAAAAGAAAATGGATGTCCAAGTGCTATATTAAATTCTTAAGCTATTCATAGATAATAGACAATTTAAACTTCAATTTTTTTGAATGATCCCTTAGATCAGAAATTACATTATTCAACAGCAATCATAACAGTGCTGATGGCTAACATTTATTTAGTATTTTGGAGGCTGGTACTACTCTGAATATTGTACAGCTATGAACTCATTTATTTCTGTCAACAACTAAGGAAGATGGCACTATTATTACCTCAATTTTAGAGTTGAGGAAACTGTGCCTGACCGAGGAGGAAAGCGGAAGGAAAATCTAGTTTGCCACTTCATTGGCATGTGATTTTTTACCTTGATGTTCTTTTCATATCATAATAAAATATTTCCTATTGTTATAACAGACTCCAAGTCGCAGTCCCTCACCTTGTAGCTGAGCCTTCTTAGGAGTCCTTCAGTAGTGTGAGGAGACCAAGATTAAGTCTGTTTCTCTCACAAAAAATGTTAAGGGGTGTTATGTCCCAAATGTCACCCATTAGCATTTTTCCTAAATATGTAGAGTTCATACTTTGTCTACATTTTCCTCCCATTGTTCTCCCTATATTTCCAGAACAATCCCTATCCCATGAAAACACTGATATTCATTTTCTTCTCCTGAACTATTTCTTTGTTCTTCAAGTTACAGAAATAGCACATGCCTTAAACTCCTCTTGCCTTTGATACCACATGTGCTATGTGTTTGCCTTGAAAAAGCTGAAACTAACCTATTAATCAATCCTAAATTAACAGATTTTTTAAAAATGTATAGTATTTAAAGAAGAAAATCTCCAGTCCCTATCTACCAAATTCCCTGGGGGCAGACAGATGAGGCAAGAATGCAAGGTGTGAGAGGGTATTTTCCATAATAAAAGTCATATGGAGAGAGCTGTGAGAATCCAGAAAGACCCTTTGGCATTAAAAATAATTTTACATCATACTGGCCTCTGGCTAAAATAGGTAAAAAGAAAGAACATGGATTTAGAAAATCCTCTCCCCCTGAGAACGTTTTCCCAGTTCTACCTTACGATTAGACAAGAACCACAGCAGGCATCGTGAAAGCAATGATTTCTAAATAGGATATAAGTGTAAGTCCTGCGGAAGACTTTCTGATATTTTTATTGGGACCACACCCCATGAACTGGTTCATGCGTGAGGATAGGGCCTAGAGTTCTAGAGCTACATTTCCATTTCTATATGCATGTGCATGTGTGTGTGCATGCAAATACTGAAAGAATGTGTGTGCACTGAATGAGAGTAGGGGCTCTTGAGCCAGATGGCCAGTACAAGCTGCACGTCCTAGCTGCGTGACTGCAGACAGGTCACTTAACCCCTCCAGGTCTCAGTTTTCCTCCTCAGTGAAAAAGGAAATGATACTACTAGATCTCACCTCATTAAATTGTGGTGAGGATTAAATGACTTAATAGCTTAGAATAGTGCCTTGTACATAGGAGACACTATGTAAGTGTTTATTGCGGTTGTGGTAACAACATAGGAACCATAATAATTATTCATGTCATTAAATATGTATGCACACATGAAAAAGTGTGGACATGTCCAAGCTTGAAATATGATCAGGGATCACTCACGGCCATGCAGGAAAACAGAAGCACTTTCTGAGGCAGGCCAGAGAGTTCCAGACTGCTCCACAGTAGCCAGAGCCATGGCAGGGCTGGCCCTTTGGAGCTGAGACCATGTAAAAACAGCTATCCGTAAGGAGCAGGAGCTCAGGTATTAGTGGCTAGGTCTTCCACAGAAAGGAGAAGGAGAGGGTGAGCAGACCTTTTTTTCACTCCCCCTGCCCTCATTATAAGGAGTGGCTGTGAGAGCAAAGGGAAATTTGACCAGCACAGTAATACTGAGACGTTCTTTTATGAAGATAAATCTGTGCATATGAATGTGTAAAGATAAATGTGCAATCACTCATCTAGATAGATACACATCATATGGAATTTGAAATAACTCTGCAGGGAACTTGATTTGGACCACATGGAGAACTGCTGAGGCAAAGAGAACCTGTAAGCTTGACATCTACTGTGCTTGTGCATGAGTCAGCCCAGCCTGTTGGCACAGGCTGCACGCATGGTGCTGTTGTTGAAAGACTGCTTGGTGCTGGTTTCTGTTGATAGACTACGGTCACGCCCTAGGTAATGACATTCCAGTCAATGCTGGACCGTATATATGACAGTGGTCTCATGAGATTATAGTATCATATTTTTACTGTACCTTTTCTATCTTTAGATACACAAATACTTACCACAGCGTTACAATTGTCTATAGCAGTGGTCCCCAACTATTTGGCACCACAGACCAATTTCATGGAAGACAATTAATTTTTCCATGGATAATGGGGCAGAGCTCAGGTAGTGATGCAAGCGATGGGGGGTGGCTGGGGCCTGGTTCCTAACAGGACACAGACTAGTACCTGTCTACAGCCCCTGGGTTGGATATCCCAGGCCTACAGTATTCAGGACAGTAACACACTGTTCAGATTTGTAGTCTAAAAGTAATAGGCTATATCATATAGCCTAGGTTAGAGTAGGCTGTACCATTTAGGATTGTGTAAGTACACTTCATGATGCTCGCAAGATGAAATTGCCTAAGGATGCATTTCTCAGAAAGTATCCCCATTGTTAAACAATGTGTGACTGTATTATGTTTCAAAGTGCCTTAAAGCACCTCTCTGCAAAAGCAAAGAGCCTTCTTGCACTAAGACCTCTATATCTATACTAAAACAAAGCCTCCAAATAAAAGTGTTATTTTTTTCATACTCAAAACTTTCAGAATTATTTCTGTTGGGAATCACAATCAATGTTAAGTAGCAGGGTAAATAAGCCTTAGTGAGTCATTATGACCTTAAGAAAAGCGTATATATATGGCATATATATATATATGTACACATATATGTATATACACAGACACACACACATATATATATGGCATTTACAGTTTGCAAGAGAAAGTTCCCAATAAACAAGAAATAGATGGATTTGGAAACTGCTGAGCAAGTTTTCAAAGGCAGAAACTTCAAGTGTTTTCAGCTAAATGTGTTTTGTGGCCTCACTGACCTTTCCATAAAAATATTGTTAAGAAATCATATTACTTGCAAATTATTAAAGAGGGGAAATAGTGTACACTGTAGCAATAATATTTTAAGTATCTCTTATAAATAAAACAAAAGTTCAAATTTTAATTAGGGCACGTTAATACAAAGTATGTTGCAAAGAAAAAGGAAAAGCAATTTGTTCAATTATTTTCAAAGAGGAAAGGGAGTGCAAAAATGTTGGAATTGAAGAATCTGTCAGAGAGAAGATATATGAAAACTTAACCTTTTTTGGCAATGCCTTTACAGTACTTTCATTCCATCCTAAATTGCCTTGACCCATAGTATTAGCCTTTTTTGTTTCCCTTGAAGTATGTTCCCATCTTGTTTTGACTCCATTTTGCTGAATTCAGCCTCAAAATAAAGTTCTTTCCACCGCCATTCTTTCTGTGACATATATCCATGTTTTTATCTCCTTGTTGCTTAGCTTCTCTTGTCAATTTCATGAATTTTCCTTTCTATTATTTTTCTTTATACTTCATTTTTTAGTTCCAAAATATTGCACCCATTCGGTAATTATGCTTTCGAGGAACAAAGACTTGCTCCAGAAACCTAAGGGAAAAGAAGTAGTTTCGAGAGGATGTCCATATACAGGAACTCGAAAGTATCTGGGCAGCCATTCTTCTGAAGGGCAGGAAGGCAGGCAGCTCTCGGGACCAGTCAAGTCTCTGTCCCTGCCGCAGAGATAGTGCAGAATGACCTGCTTCAGATGTCTACTCAATTTTTACTTTCTCTTTTTTTTTCTCTCACTATAAATTTTTTTTTAATATCACAGTATTAAGGGGGTACAAATGTTTTTGTTGCATGGATACACTGTATAATGCTGAAGTCAGGGCTTTCAGTGTGCTGGTTACCAGGACAGTGTTCATTGTACCTGATAGGTAAGTTTTTACCCTCACAGCCCACCCAACCTCCTCCTTACTTAGTTCCAACATCCTTTATGTCTTTTTGTGTCCGTGTGTACCCAATGTGTAGCTCCCACTTATTAGTGGGGATATGTGGTATTTACTTTTCCATTCCTGAGATATTTCACTTAGGATAATGGTCTTCAGTTCCATCCAAGTTGCTATGAAATACATTATTTCTTTCCTTTTTGTGGCTGAGTAGTACTCCATGGTATGTATGTGTGTATGTGTATATATATATATATATATGTATATCACATTTTCTTTATCCACTCATGAGTTGATGGACACTTAGGTTGATTTCACATCCTTGCAATTGTGAATTGTGCTGCGATAAACGTTCAAGTGCAGGTGTCTTCTTGATAAAATGATTTCTATTCCTTGGGGTAGATACCCAGTAGTGGGATTTTTAGATCAAATGGTAAGTCTACTTTTAGTTCTTTGAGGAATCTCCATACTGTTTTCCATAGAGGTTGTACTAGTTTGCAGTCCCACAACAGTGTATAAATGTTCCTTTTTCTTTGCATCCATGCCAGCAGCTGTTGTTTTTTGTCTTTTTAATAATGGCCATTCTGACAAGGTTGAGGTGATATCTCGTTGTGGTTTTCATGTGCATTTCCCTGATGATTAGTGATGTTGAGCAAACTATACATGTGACAAAGGACTAGTGTCTAGATTGTACAAGGAACTCAAATAAATCAACAAGAAAAACAAATAGTCCATAGAAAAGTGGGCAAACAACGTGAACAGATGTTTTTCAAAAACTATACAAATGGCCAATATCACTCATCATCAGGAAAATGCAAATTAAATTCACAATGAGATACCACCTTACCCCTGCAAGAATGGTCATTGTTAATAAGTAAAAAAGAAAAAAATAGATATTGATGTGGATGCAGTGAAAAGGGAACACCTATGTACTGTTGGTGGGAATGTAAATTGGTACAGCCTCTTGGGAGAATAGCATGGAGATTTCTCAAAGAACTAAAAGTGGATCAATCATTCGATCTGGCAATCCTACCACTGGTACCTACCTAAAAGAAAAGAAGTTATTATATCAGAAAGACACCTGTAATTTTGTTTATCACAGCACAATACACAATTGTAAAAATATTTAATCAGTTGAATTGCCCATCAAACGGTGAGTGGATAAAGAAAATGTGGTGTATATATACATATACTGTGGAGTACTACTCAGCCATAAAACAGAATGAAATAATGTCTTTCACAGCAACTTGGGCGGAATTGGAGGCTATTATCCTAAGGGAAGTAATGCAGGAATGGGATAACAAATACCACGTGTTCGCATTTATAAATGGAAGCTAAGCTATGGATATGCAGGGACATACAGAGTGGTAAGATGGACATTGGAGATTCAGAAAGGGGGAGGGTGAGGGGAGTGAGGTAAGAAAAACTACTTATCAGATGCAACGTACACTATTTTCGTGATGGGTACACTAAAAACTGAGACGTCACCACTATATAATTCAGCCACATAACCAAAAACCACTTGTACCCCTAAATCTATTAAAATATAATTTTTTTAAAAAAAAAAGAATGGGAGCTTCATTTTAGAAAGAAGGAAGTGACCTCAAATATAATCGAGCTCCACATTGCTTATATTTTATGGGTATAAACTAAAATCCAGGGAAAGGAATGGGACTGGCTCTAGCACTAAGGGCGATGAACAGCAAGACACTGAGCAACCATCCGTGGTATCCTTATTCTGAAGCAACACCTCCCCCAGGGCTGGGAAGCCTGTGCCTTGGTAGGAAATGAGGTGATCTTGCCACAACCCCACACTCTCACACAGAGCCTACTACCGTAGTTCAAAAGTTTTCAGGTGTGTTGTACATCTTCTAGCCTTGCCCATCAGAAGATGCTTGGGTCAGAGCAGTACCTGGGTAGAGTCATTAATAGGTTGTTAAATAATCTTGAGTTTTGTCCTTTATCTTATAAAAATTCAAACTAATTTTTCAAAAAACTGAAATTGAAGACTATGGATAATTATTAAGTAAGGAGATAGAGGGCAGACAGAATTGAGTACCTAAACTGACGTATTCATGGGGGACACGTGTAAGACCATGCAACACTTTGGGGAGCAAGATGGCTGATATCAGGAAGACACAGACTCCCAAACTAAGAATTCAAGTGAAGTTAGAAAGAATGATTTTATTTAAAGTTTTAAAATCATATTATAGTCATAGCAATTTCATTGATTCAGCATATTTTTTTAAGACATTGACCTAAGGGTTAAGGTGATGAGAAATACTAATGACAATGAAGTCTTCTTGAGAGTGACAACTGAATATAGATGCTCATTATTGAAAGAGCTTGCTATGACCTCTCCTCTAAATCGAGAGTTTATTAAAACCATTGTTATTATGTCAATGAAAATGTACATCCAGCACAGACTTGACCATTTGAATCAAGAGGCAATGACTAAAAGAGTGCAAACATCTGATGACAGGAAAAATAGTAAAAAGAGGAAACATATTTTAATACAGATATCAAAAACTTTACTGAATGCTGACAAATATCAAAATCTGAAGTTTCTAATACTTGATTACACAAGGTCATGATTGCTTTTCACTAGTTTCACATATATAAGTCTTAGTGTGCCAGTTAGATTTGAATGAGCAAATTCAAAGATGGGTTTTGGTTAAGTCCTCCTCAAAAATAAGCAGACATTGGACAGAGTAATGGTTAAAAATATTTTAGGCTGCATGTTTTGTTCATATGTAGTTGATAACTCAGAACCTTAATCTTCTAGAAAGAAGTTAAGTATACAGTGCTTGCACATAGAAGATGTTTTCGGGTTATTGATTACTTAGCACAGAAAAAAAGAAGTGGAGGTTTTTGTTTTTTTTGGTTCTGATTTGGGATTTTTGATACTTGACACAACTGATTTGTCTAGTTTAAGTCCCAGAACGATAGAGTATGGCTGCATTAACAGGGTAGAAATCAAAGAAAATTATTACTAATGAGCCTATGGTAGATTTATCTTTTGCAACCTCAACAAAATGGACATCAGAAGTGGAAGTGTAGTCTAGTACAGTGGAAAGACAAATCTCATAAATAGTATAACCTTGATAGGAAATGATCTTTTCCATACTGAAAATTAATCATGATGTCACATTTTTACTTGAACAAGGTAGATAGCTTGTGTCAAAGCTAATGTTAGCCACTACCACTGACAATTCAATACAAGATCTGAAGCCAGACCCAAGATTCTCTGGCAATTGGATGTGAAGGATATTTTCACAGGGGGTGTAGAGTCTAGAAAAAGGCAACACAAAACCATTTAAACATCAGTTTCAACATTTCAACATTTTACAACATTGCAGAGGCCTGGAAAAGCTGGAAACGTCAAGGAAGAGATCAGAAATCTAGAAGAAAACTCAATATTAGGTGGAAATAGCTAGTGCCACCTAGGCTGGAACTTATGATGTTATGTGGGCAGTGGATAGGCAGGGATGGTGATTTCCATATCTTGTTTTTATAATTGTTGAAAGAGTATTTTTCTATAGCTACAGATAATTTCAGATGTGCTTTGAAAAGACTGTAGTGAAGCAGGCCACATTTTTGGATCAGTGCAAGGGACCTGTCCAGCAGAATGCCCCTGGGACAGAATGATGAACATTGGACTTGAAATCAGTTGGCAAATCTGCATTTCAGAGCAAATTTTAACAGTGTACAATGTGAGATGCCAGCTAAGCAGAATTGCCAACAATATCCGCAGCATATTCTCTCGGGTTTAAAGAGATCACCTAAATGATTCAAAGTGAACAGAAGCTATAGGTAGCCAATGAGCACTTTTGGCTCATTTTGAGATGTTATTTTAATGATATAATTGAAAATAAATTAATTGGCATGACATTAACCTTGGCATTAGGAGATTTACAAATGGGGAAAGCATGCTGCTCTCCCTGAAAGAGTTTGCATGCTGCACATTGCAGCTGTTTCAGTTATCTACTGCTGTATGTCTAGCCACCCAGAACTTAGTGGTTTTAAAGCAATTTCCATTTGTCAGCTCACAAGTCCACAATTTGTACCAGGTATGCTGGGGATAGATCATCTCTGCTGCACACGGAATTGACTTAGGTAACTTATGCAGCTGCATTAGCTGGAAGCTTGCCTGGGACTGGAACTTCCAGGAGAGTTCACTCACTATCAGGTACCTCAGCAGAAACGGCAGGTACTGGCTGTCATATCCCTTTCCCTGTCCCTCTTCGTGTCAGTAATAATTCTCTAAGCCTTTACATGGCAGTTGCATCCCAAGAGGGTAGAAGCCAAAGCTTCAAGGCTCTTAAAACCTAGGCCTAGAAGTTCTACAACACTGCTAAGGCCACATTCTATCGGCCAAAGAAAGTCCTGAGATTAAGAGGAGGGGAAATAGACCTCACCACTTGATGAAAGGAGTATCCGGGCACTCAGGGATGAGAAGTAGTATTGGCAGCCATCTTGGCAGACAATCTCCCACAGTGTAGAGGTGAACTATGTAAGGATGCACGATACAAAACATAAAAGAAAAGATAAAACAAACCAAAAAAGCTAATATTTATTGAGTATCTATTTTGTTCCAGATAAAAGGTCTCTGTAAGTATGTATCTTACTAAATCCTAGGAAATAAATACAATTCAGAGAAATAAACATAGGCTTGGTAGATAAAGTCATGTTTATTATGGAAATAAGAAGATTAAAAGCGTAATGAGACGGGGGAGAAGAAGGGAAGTTTATTCCAAACTGAGAGAACAGCAGGGAAATGGCAAATTACAGGGGTTCAGGAAGAACATTGGATGAGAGGGGTGTGTGTGCGTGTCTGCGGGTGTGTGCTTAAGGCATGAGGCACATAGCAAAAACAAACAAAAAAAATGTCATGGAATTAGTCCAGGAGATGTGTCTGGGAAAACGGTATGGAAGCAGATGGTAAAATATATTAATTGTTGAGAACATTCAGGCCAGCAGGCCCAATGGGATCTGTGATTTGGGCCATAAAGGTTGTTCCTCAGATTTTTGAATTCTCTTGAGGATTGAGATCATGCTAGCATTTTCATTATTGTATCACCAGCACCTAGGTTTAATTTAATGTACTAAATTTAAAAATAAGTATATCCACACTTAAGTCCATGTCCTTATGGGTATTCAGTTATATCATGGGTGCCAGAGGGTATGTGGACCCCTGTCTTTCCCCATCAAAGCCTTTGCCCTCTGTGGCCCACTTATCGTTGGCAGGAGTTCTGATTATAATAAAGATTCAGCCCCTACCTCTCTGGCATACTGCAAGCTCTGAGTAATCATTTCCTGATGGACTGATAAGCTGTCTCCCGTCTCAGTCAACACCTTCCACTGATTCTGTCTCCACTGCCAAATGAGATTACCTGAGGAGCCCATAATTAACCCTATCATTCCCAAGGAGGAAACTCAGGGTGTCTAAATGTCTCGTCAGTGTTTGCCAGGGCACAAATTATGTTAACATTACTTTCAGACAGTCAACCTTCAAATTAACAATTTAGAAACATTCTGCAACATTCTGGGTACCTGGGTGGATAGATACCATTTTGGAAATCATTCATCCTTCAGAGATGTGAATAATTGGCAGGCCTGGGCTGTAATGCTCTCATCAGATGCTGAAATGTTGGCAGTAATCAAATTTATTGTATGTCAGCTGCTTTCCAACATCAGTCTTTTTTATCTTACAGCGAGGCATTTTCTGTATTGCAGGGAAATAAAGAAACAGCAGCATGCATGCTTCCCTGAAGAAAGTGATGAGATGTTCTGGAATCAGCAGGGACAATTCATGAACACACTTTGGAAACAAGGAATTTTATTGAAGAGATATGAAGCAAAAGTGCAACCTAGTGGATAGAGCTTTTCTCTAAAAATTACAAAAAATACCCCACACATATACATTTATTTCCCTATTTAGATGCCTAACCTCATGAGCAATTTTGAAAATGGTATTTATACTCCATAGCTTCTGATTTTCTCTAAAGGGTTTAGATCCTCTTCTTAAAGATCAAAGATATTATGTGAGACTCTCTTTTAGTAATTTGATTTTGTGGCATATAAGCCTACGGTTTAAATAAATTCAGTTTAAAGAAATCAGCTGTGTTTTTAAATGGAAATATACGGTAATACTTGGAAAAATTGGAAAACATTATCTTGGTGTGAAACCAAAGTGCTGCTTTTCTTGCTTAGTATTTTTATAAAGCTCTGTGTAGGTTTGGGGAAAAGGAGGAGAGAAAGGAACAGAAGATTGAAAGGTGAAGTTTATTAGTGGTTAGACTTCATCTCCTTACATGAATATTCATGTGTTCATTTCAAAACTTTGTATTGAATTTCTAAGAAGCTTAAATTTAACCGCTGTATCAAAAAGGATCCCATCAGCTACAAGTTACAGAAAAACCTAATTTGTATGTCTTATATAGTAGGAAATACATTATCTCACATAACAGAAAGTCTTGAGTAGTTGGTTTGAGGGTTGGTTAATTCTGTGGCTCAATGATTTCAGTTATTCATGTCAACTTCTTTGTGATTCTCTCAGCTTTCATGTCGTGCCCTCAGGGGGCTGCAGGAGCTGCAAGCATCACGTTGTCACACAATGATGTCCAAATGCAGGATTTGTCATGTCTCTGCCTTGTGTCCTTTTTTAAGACTGAGGGCAACAACTTTCCCAGAAGTCCTTCCGGATGCATTTCCAGGGGATACGTTTGTCAGCATCATATCTACTGCCTAGTCGTTAGCAAAATAAATGACATTACTATGATTACCTTATACTAATCAGTATTTTCCAAGTGGAACTGGGGAGAGCTTCATGAAGCTATAGCTACCAAATTCCTGAAGATCATCATTGTAATGGTAACTAGAAAGAAGGAAGGAAAAACCACTGAGTAGGCAATCAAAAGTGACTACTACAGGTGCTTTCCTTTCTGCAATTGGATTGGGTGGCAGTTAAATTTTGCTGCTTAACAAACCACTCCACAACTATTAGCTTAAAAAGCCACCATTTATATTTATCTCCTAATTCTGCAAGTCAGCCATTTGGGCTGGGCTAACAAGGTTAGTTTACCTCCTGGTCTTGGCTATTTTTGCACATGCACTTGTAGTAATTTACCAGGTAAGCTGGGAGCTGTTTGGTCTAGGGCAGTGATCCCAAACTTTTTGGCACAAGGGACTGGCTTAATGGAAGATAATTTTTCCATGGATGGGGTGGGGGTGTGGCAGGGGTTGAGGGGGAGGCAGAGCTCAGGCAGTGATGGGGAGCGGCTATAAATACAGATGAACTTTCACTCACTCTCCTGCCGCTCACCTCCTACTATATGGCCTGGTTCCTAAGTTTCATGGAAGACAGTTTTTCCACAGTTGGGGGTGAGGGTGTGGCAGAGCTCTGTGGCCCAGTCCCCAACCCCCGGTATAGGGGAGGTTCTTAGCATCAGTAACTTTGCTCTGTTCCAAATGCTGTTTTATTCTACAGCAGGCTAATCTGGACTTGTTCAGGCAGTGGTAGAAATGTTTCCAGAGCCACTAGAAGATAATCCCCAATGTGTAAGTGCATTTTTTAAAGACTCTCTTTGCATCATGTTTATTAATGTCTCGTTGGCCAAAGAAAGTCACACAGCCTGCCCTGATTCAAGTGTTGGAAAATAGATTCCACTTTTTAATAAAAAGATGCGCACTGTCACACTACAAAGGGATGGATGGAAAAGAGAAAGAATGCATGATCATTTTTATAATCTACCACACAAATTTTCTAGAAGTTGCATGCTGAGCACCATTCCACATTTTTGGCAATATGTGAGCAATGGCAAAAATTGGAAGAACAGTATGCTGCATATTGTCTTTTATGTGCCGTATATTACCCTAAATGCCTCACCCGTTAAATTAATGATTACACTCTCATAAAACTTGAAGTCTATAGTGGAAGGCATCATGATATAGTAGAAAAAAATGAGCTATCATGTCAGAAAGATCTATGTTTAATTCTGGAACTTATCTTTTGCTAGAAATATGTACATGACTTCGGGAAAGTTGTATAGTTTTTCTACAGATTCTCAATCTATAAAATGGGGATGTGTCAATGTGGGTCCTCTAAGAAGCAGATACCAAGAAAAGGTTAAATATGCAGGAGATTTATTCAGGAAAACAGCTGTGAAGGATTAAAGGAGATGGAGGCAGACCTTCGATGGAGGTCTGACATCTGTGAAAGCAGAAAGGGAAGGAAGAATTGGATGTGAAGAACTTAGACTGCAACACAGTACTAAAAATGTCTTAGGGGCTGGTGGAGAATCCCTGAGCTAAACTTGCCTGTTATAAGAATCCTGCAATTCTAGTATCCCTGCTAGACTTAGTCTTTGGCTGGAAGCAAGCAGCCCAAAAAAGGATGGTCTGAGATGAGCACAGGGGTAAATTCAAGGGGGTGGAAGCTAGAAGCTGTCAATCAACAATACTCCCTGCAGCTGATTCTCTTGAAGAGTGATCTGAGCAGTGCACATCCGTGATTCTTGCAGAGTATAACAATGCTACCCTTTGATTTATTGTATTAAATGTGGTAATATGTGATGAAGTCTGCCATATTGCCTGGCATATAATAGAAAATACATGATACTTTCATCCAACTGCTGAAGTGTCAATAGCCTCAAATTTCAGTCTCTCAGTCAAAGATTAAGCCTGATGCTAAATGCAAAGTAGGTGTTTAATAACATGTTGTCATCCAATATTTGTCAGCTATAGGCAATATCTATTATTAATATATTGATTATCAAGCCTATCCTCATGTCTGGGAACAGTTTTCACTGTAGTTTGTAACCTGTACCCTCCATTCAATGTTGGTACATCTGAAGTAGCCACATCTATATAAAACATCTCTATTATGCTCAATACAGTCTATTGACTTGAAGTGGGCAGCTAACCCAAGATGAGCTCATGAAATCTCTTCCCTGGGAACTGAAAGATGGAAAGAGCCAATTTGATTGTTCTCCAGGTGGGTGGACCAGTAACAGGAAAACTCAGGATGCTATAGAAGCTGTATTTCCAACATGGGGCCTCAGAAATAGAAAATGTCAGCATATTACCAGAATGAAAAATGAGGCGTATTCAAGGAAAAGAGCAGATATGAATGACAGAAGTAGTATCCTTTTAGTATTTGAATCCTTTGGTTTATTTATAATTTTCTGATGCATTCCTATATTTTGTTTAAGTGACACATAAAACATATAGCATATTTCCCCCCATTTTCTTTAAATTGGTTCAAGTTAACAAATATGGTTTTATAAAAGTGCCCCAACTGATCCACCAATGTATCAGTTGCAATTAGGCATCAAACTATTTTTTTTCCTTTACTGTGTTATTTAGAAGTTATAACTAAAACAACTGAGATATAAAAATGGAAAGAGGCCATCTCTGTAGTAATCATACTTTTGAACTAATGAAAACTTTCTAGATATGAGTCCTTGGTGGCCTCAAATTTAGAATGGAAATATTAAATACACAAATTGAAAGTATGTCGAAAAATGAATTTAAACTATAAGAAGAAAAAAATGCTTGAAAAAGCTTACTGACATGTGATTATGAAAACTAAAATAGAGATTTTAAACATTTGGGATTACTAAATAGAAAGCAACATTTTATAGGACTATTTACTAGAGCTCAGAATTTAATTCTTCAATATTAAAAAACATCCATGGGATATTAGTAAAAATTATTTAATTGTAAGTATTTAAATAGATAGTGGCTTGTGGTTCTCCTGTGGTTATTTAAAATGGATTCCATTCTGTACAAAAGACTGAATCAGATTACAATTAAATTAATTTTATAAATTCTGATTCAAAAATACCTTCATAAACAACACGGTGTATGGGGCATCATAGAAAGTTAAAATATTTCAATAAACATATGAAAAGGTGTTAAGTCTCATAAGAATAAGAAAATGTATGTATACTAAAGTATTAAAGGAAAACATTAGAAAATTAAACAACCTCACAATTTTAAGTATTGGCACAAATGGAGAAAGAGGGACTCTTCTACTCTACCAGTGGAAATATGAATTATTTCTACTAAATTTTCTTATTTTAAGAAATATGGTTATGTATAGAAAAATTGATCATGTATATACACTCTTATCCAATAATTCTATGTTTATAACTAAAATTACTCTTACATATGTGTACAATATGACATGCACAAGTGTGTTCCCTGAAGCATGTTTTATAATAGAAAGAAAAACAAAACCATATAAATGCTCATCAATAAGGGAATACGTAAATCAGATGTGATATAGTCATAACCTGAATTCTATAGATCAGTTAAAAAGAATTAACTAGATATAAATAAAAATGACAAGATAGCAAAAACACGTTACTAAATCATGTAAGCTGGAGTAGGCTCCCTCTAGTACAAGACCATCTCTGTTAGTGCTGCTCCCGTAGGAAGCAGTCACCAAGAGAGAACAAAACATTCAAGGATTTTATTAGAGGAAATATCCATATGAAGAGAAATAGGAGGGGAGCTGGGAAAAGCAGTGAAAATCGTTAGACTTTAATGCTAGTCTGACATTGGGTGGAAAGGGAGAGAAGTCGGAGTAGAAGAGACACACACTACCTTGCTGTCTAAGGAAGGTTCAACAAAGCCAACAGAGAGTCCTCGAGACAAAGTCAACAGACATGTCTCAGGAGCAAGGCTGCTTTAGTATCTGCTTAGCACTCAGTCATGGGCAGGAAGCAGCCAGTGGAAGAGGTGGTGCCACAATGAATTGCAAGGTGCAGCTGGGCCACTCGGTGAGTTACGCTTCCTGGAGGAGGAGATCTGTGAGGCATATTCTCACTGCTGCGCCATCACTAATACAATCAAACAAACACAATCTATACCAAAAAATTGTTCATGGAGAAATTTATTTGTGTGAAATATTTTTGATGAAATATTTTTAAATGACCGGGAAGGATTCACATCAAAGTCTTAATAGTGATTTCTTCTGTTAATAGAAATGGAGGGAAAATGGGATTGGTAATAAGACAATACGAAATCCAAATGTAGCTATAGTGTTTCATTACTTTCATGTAAAAACAAAAAAAAGAAATATAAAAAATTCTTACTGCATTATCTGACCAATATATGTAACAATGTCTTATTATTTTTAATTAACTGTTGATTGATTTATTATCATAAAAAATTTGATAGATTTCAATGGGTATTTGTTGAATGAGAATAAATATTTACAATAAAATTGGACCAACTCCAAACGTCTAGCATTTTACACTATCCCACAATGTGGTCTGGGATGGTAGCATTAAATTAAAATCTGTATTATGAAATTTTGGCACTGTGGATGCATAATTTTTTCCTAACATAAATACATAATAAAATAAAAACACTAACCACTGACCCAGACAGGATATGTCTCAAGAAACCTATTTCCAAGCTACAAATCTATAAATCTTTATTTTGTTTCTATTGATAGTTAAATTGCTAAGGAGAGACTTCAAATGTTAAAAATTGAGGATAAATTTTGGGAATGAGAAGGCTGTCTGCATAGATACTTAGGGCTTTAAAAGAGCAGTTATAAAGAACTTCTGAAGGTCATAATTAAGATAGACCCATTTACTACATACAGGTTCTCCAATTTAACAATAGAATTTTGAGAGACCAGTTTACCTCTTGGACTCTCATTTCTGTGGTCTGAATCTATTATAACCCAACCACTTAAATTTTCTCTGATACATTAAAAAATAAAAGACTTCACACTGGAAAGTCTGCAATTAAGTCATTGTTAGAATGCAAAAGGCTTATAGTTATCCCTGTGTATTCATGAGGGATGCAGATACCAAAATACCAGATGCTCTAGTCCCTTATATAAAATGGCATACTGCAGTTGGCCCTCCATATCTGCGGGTTCTGCAACTGCAGATACAGAGGGCTGATTGTAATAACATTATTTTTTGCATGTCCACCCTCTTCCCGTATGTTTTTCTCTTCCATGTGAGTATAGCAACATCTGCAGGTCAAAGGTCACTCTTGAATTGTCTAAGCCAATGTTTGGAACCATATTTCTCCTGTCAACATTTGATCAAAGGGTTAACATGCGGCCCAATTCTGGCCAATGAGGCAGGAATAAACATCTGCTGGATGGCTCTTGGCTAATGTTTTCCCACCAACAAAAAGGAACACACAGAAAGAACACAGCTCTTCCTGCCTTTTAATGGTATTCTACCTGAAAGTATTATCTGAAACTGCTACAACCATCTTGCTACCAGCCTGAAGATGATACCAGAACAGGAAGGACGACCGAGTCAATGAACAACCCCACCCCCCATTCCAGCCAGGAAAAAAAAAAAAGACAGAGCATCATGCCTGGGATATGCCTGACGTATGCACTTGCATGAAGGAATCATTTAAAAATAATAAATCCATTTATTGTTTCAGCTGTTTGAGTGGTCGTTTTTCTATTACATGAAGCCAAAGCATTACGGAAATAATATGAGATTTTTGTCAGTTGTTGTACTTCACTTTGTGTTTTGTTTTAACATGATGTGGGGATTATTTGTCAGGATAAAATAGCAAGTTAATTCTCAAATTATCATTAGTTTATTGTAGAATGAATTAAATATCACAAATTTTAGTCTTTCCTCAACTTTCTTATTCTTGTTCTTTGTTCTTTGGTCATTTCACTGTGCATTGGTAATATTTTCTGACATTAGCTTTGGGGAAAAGTTGAAAATTGATCCAGATAGTTTAAAAGTATCTGTGCTATTCTAATGAATTTTTGTATCAATATGGAAATATACTATATGTTGATTACAATTTAATAAAATAGGTGACTAAAAAACAGTCAAAATCATTACAGTGTTCTTACTTAGACAAATATTTGTGAATAACCCTTGTAATAAAGGCCAAAAAATATCTTGAAGATAATCCCATACTCATAATACCTCTTTGTGATCTTGGCCCAACCATGAGACATATTTTTCAATCTGTGAAATGAGTATTAATAATATAATTTAAGTTAAAATAACTTTGCCAAAGATTGCAAAGTTTATCAATAAAGACTGAGAGCACTTTAAAGATGCTCAATTTAAAATATTAAGCCTATGATATGAACTTTTTTTTATTTCCTAAGTTGTTGGGTAGCTAGTGATCACTGAAGGTATTTTATTTTATTTTGTATAAAAAGGGGTGTGGGTACAGGAGAGGATCACACATGCTTAGTAAAGGTTTTCTACTCCCAGGAAGAGTTATCAGTGGCAAGAGACTATCAAGACAAATTAATCCAAATGCTTGTTGATGTCCTTTGAGAAAAGTGGCTCCCCTACAAGCCGCTTCCTCTCAGAACCGTTGAGTCATAAATCTAAATCACAGTTCCAATTTCAGCATGTTTATCAGTCTTATAGACCACAATATTCAATGTTTCTTCATTAAAACATTTTATTTCATTTTGCTTTAATGCACAGTAAGGTTCTGCTCTCATGCACAAATTACCATTCCTGGCTCTTTCAATGAAGACCATTTATTTTTTGAAGGTTCCATAAGAGGAAAGATCTGAATTTAAGGGGATTATTCTTTTGTGTGATATTAACTGGCTGAACATAACTGAATAAAATCCATCAAATTGAGCAGTGAGTCAACAGAGGCACAAGATTTTTTTTTAAATCCAATGTGTAATCCTCCATTAAGGATTTTTCACAGGATGCAGGGCTGTGAAATACTGTAAAATGTCCAGTACTTGATGGCTTTGAACACTAATATCTAATCTTTGTATTCATTAGCATCTTCTCCCCACCCCCTAATAAATACTGGGGTTGTCAACATATAACATCATGATCTATAAGAGAAGGGTTTTCCTAGCTACCGTTAATCAGTCACCATATACCTATCCTTCCCCCATGCCCAAATAATATATGAAGGTTGTTAATTAATATAATTAAAATAAATTAAGACAGACGAGTTGTATTCATTTAAATTTGGGGGAAACATGGCCAATTCATGTTGCAAAATAAATTTCACAATTAATGTATACTTAAAATATTTTTGTTAAAAGAAGACATTTTAGGGATCATGGTAAGATGGCTGACCAGAGACACCAGCTGCCAGGGCATCTCAATAAGAGGGAAAAGTGTTAGATGAAAGAGAAAAAACAAACAAACAAACACGGATCAGGTATAATTCTGAGCAAAGGGTGCCAGAATCTACAAGAGACTCCACCGGAAGGAATTACAGAGCAAAACAAAGAGAAGAATAGTGGCAGAGATCAACTCCCGAAAAGCCTGGATTCCAGAGAAAAGGGTAGGTGGAGTGATTTGTTTCTCCCACCCTTACATGTCTGACAGTCAGTGGGTTCCTAAGCTGCTGGAGAGACTTTCTACCCCCACAAGCCCAAAAGCTGCTGCCACCAGTGAACTGGGAGCTTCTTGTGGACAAAGCACCAGGCTCCCAGCACACCCTGGGGTGCTTCTTGTCACCACAGACCAGAGCTGGGATGGCAGGCACCATATTGCTTCTCTACCCACCATGAACCTTTGTCCTTCCCAGGGGGCTTCAACTCCTCAGGTTTTGTCCTGTTTGATTCCACAAAAACATTTCCCAACTTCTGCCTAGATGGCAGGAGCCACAGAGGTCCTGTGGGTCCTGGGGTTGTTGCATGACTCCAGAGACTGGACATTCCAAGTGGGCTGTCTTCTGGAGAGAGTGGCAGAGATGACCAGAGTGCTAGCTTTCTCCATGAAGACTTTTTTCCTCCCCTTTCTCTCCCCCACCCATGGCTGCTGAGAGAGATGATTGAGCCACCACACTGAGTCTTCCACAGAGAGTGGGGATCAAATCCTTCCTTTTCAGGTCCTGTGGCAGAGTGAGGGGTACTCAGACTGTGAGCTCCTACCCACCAGCCATCCCTGGTGCTTCTTTCTCTGAAGCTCCATCAGAGCAGGGCACATCCCAAAGTGGAGGAATATCAAACCTGTTTGAGCACCCCATAGGCAACTTAGGGGTTGCCTGGCATGGTCAGATATTGATCCTCAGGGACCTGGGATCAGACCGCAAGCCAGACCCTGTAACTCTAGGTCTCAATCGTGTTGCTCAGGGGCACAGAGGAGAGATTTGTGAACTAATCTCGAGAGGCAAGGGAGCCCACGTGGGCAGAACTGAGAGAAGAGTGCAGTGTGAGTCCCAGTTGCACACATGTGCAGGGTATCCCTGCCCCACAGAAGGCCAGGCTCTCAGCCCAGGCCAGGATCCTGAACAGGGAAGCTCCCAGTTCCCAGTATAGTCATGGGGAGATCAGCCAGCGTGAGCTCCTGTCTGCCAGCAAAAGCCAGAAGGATACTGCAGAGCAGGCAAGGGGGAGAAGAGCAAGCCTGCTTCTGACAGCCAGAGTGTGAATCTCAGACAGACCTGCCTCCACAAGCAGACTTTCTGGTTGGGTGGGGCCAATTCAGTCCCTCTCTGGTGGCTTTACCCAGAAGCTTTGACCCCTGCTGAAACAGCTACATTGTCAGCTTTTGAAGAATCTGAGGGTAAGCTCACCTCACCCAATCCAGCCCCATCTGGCTGCACTCCCCCGCCCGCCTGTGCTGTGGCAGAGAATAAGGACATATGTGGAAGTTCCAGAGGCCCATCCACCACTGGGACATTCGAGTGCTTCTCCTGAGGGACTAGAGTCAGTCACAGGCCCCCAAAACAGCACTGCAGCTTGTTCCTTCTGGCAAGGTCCACCTACTGACAGGGAGGTCAATTTGCATGCTCTTTATAACGTTTGCTAGCCCAATCATACCTATGGATGTTTACATAGAATTTCATGTCATTCCACACAATAATTAGTTTCTACCCTGATGGAAAGGCATTTGTCTTCTGACTTTCCTCATATGTAAATGAGCTTCAAACTCATCTAAGCCAAAGGAAACAAATTATATAGAGATGTGAAGAATAATTTATTACATAGCTATTGTATAATTGGGTGCGGATATATACTCACCTTACACATTCCCTTTTAATCAAACTAAAAGTGTTACATGAAAGCATTCTTGTAATTTACCCTTACAATCTCTTATATGCCAGCCATGTAAGTTAGGCCTGTATTTGAGAAGCCCTGTATTTAAGTCGGCCCTGTGTGCTGGAGTAATAGATGTAGACCTGTGTTCGTCAATATCATAGCCACAAGCCACACTTAACTTAACTAAAATTAAGTAAAAGGAAAAGTTCAGTTCCACAGTTGTATTAGCCACATTTAAAGTGCTTAATAGCCACATGTAGCTAATGGTTACATATTGGATACATTAGCTATAGAACATATAAAACAATCTTATAAATCAATAAGAAAAATAGCTCAGTAGAACAAAAGACCTATAATGAACAATTTCCATCATCACAGAGTATTAGATTGAACAACCCTGATATAGATAAATCGCACCTTATATTCTTCAGTAATTTCCAAATAAATCAAGCCATGCATATGGCATCTTCTTTGGCATTCAATGATTTTTTTTTTGAAGTTTCTTTTTGTGTTTTGTTGTCAATTACAAAAGTAGCCCCATTCATTTCTGCAAGCCAGTGGGACATGGGAATTATTAGCAAAGAAATATCCTAGTAACATAATGGTGAAGAAAAATGCAAAATATTAGTTCAAGAGGTCTAATGCCAATAGGAAGAAATGCGATCTTAATGATAAGTAAAATGTCTCTAGGTATGCCCGCTGCATCAACCTCCTTTAAGTCATTTTTAAGTTTCAGGTAAGTCATCACATGCCCTTTCCCAGGCTACCCTCAGGTACAGGTATTCTACCAGTCGAGCCACGTGCTTACTAAGAATAGGATGCATTTATTCCCAAACCCATTTATTCCTGTTGAATGTTAAGCTTTAAGCCTTAGGTTTTATTTAAACATTTAGAAAATGAAGTCATATGTGTGTTCCATGGAACAAGCCATAAAAGGCATTTGGCTCAAAAATTATTGCAAAATTAGGTATACAAAAGTTTTAAGTACTTGGAAAAACCATCATAAAAATATAAAAGACTTTACTTCCATAAGGAAACTGAAACCATAAATCTTAGATGATGAAACATGAGTATTCCTTTAATGACTAAGGAGCGGTAGGAAACTTCCATCAGTGGGTTCATACTCGATAACCAAAAAGTCTTGTCTTTGAATCAATTGATTGAGGAATAAAAGAATATTTCTGTTCTTATATTAAAAATGTTTATTGTGGGCTGGACGCGGTGGCTCATGCCTGTAATCCTGGCACTCTGGGAGGCCGAGGCGGGCGGATTGTTTAAGCTCAGGAGTTTGAGACCAGCCTGAGCAAGAGCGAGACCCCGTCTCTACTAAAAAAAATGGAAAGAAATTATCTGGACAACTAAAAATATATAGAAAAATTAGCTGGGCATGGTGGTGTATGTCTGTAGTCCCAGTTACTCGGGAGGCTGAGGCAGTAGGATCACTTGAGCCCAGGAGTTGAGGTTGTTGTGAGCTAGGCTGACCCCACGGCACTCACACTAGCCAGCGCAACAGAGTGAGACTCTGTCTCAAAAAAAAAAAAAAATGTTTATTGTGTATCTATTGTATGATATGACATATTATATGATATTTTTATATGAATAATCAAATATTGGGGCCAATTTTGTTAGATTATTTCTAATGTGCACTTTACCAACTAAACTCCAAAGGGTAAAAACCCACTTATTGAATTACACTTTATTTAGAAAGAAAATATTCACATCATTGCAATAAGTACATTTGAAATGTTTTTTTTTAAATTTTATTCTTTGTGTCCCTGAACCTCAGTTTCTTCATCTGTAAAGTAAATATAATAATAGCACCTACCTTAGAAATTTGTTGTGAGGACTAAATCAGATAATGTTGCAAAACAATTAACACTCTGGGACTTAAGAGTTCAATATATTTCATAAGATCTATTTCATAGTACTTTTCAGAGCTCATAAACAAGCCTCAAAATTTACAGTCCCCAGGTCACCACTAGGAACAGTAACATTCAGACCAGAAATTGGATGGAGAAAAAAATATAGCTGGGCCAGTGGCCAACCATCTGGTTGCAGGGCCTAGCCAGAACTTTTTCTGTGCAAGCTGGAATAAATCCCTGTCCGAGGTGCTCAGCGTCTATCAGCCCAGTGTTTGACGCACCTGGCCCACCTCCACAGGGACCCTGAGCAGGGGACATCCACAGAGTGGCCATTGTCAAGTAGCCTGGCACATCTGGGAATGAGAAGCAGTCTTAGCTTACTGTTGGCAATGAGGAGTGAAGAGGTGGGATTGCACGTGCCAAGTTTTTAAGTCCATTTACAGTATTATAAAAGCAGAATGCATTTCTCTGTAATTTATCTTCTATTTGAAGCCTTTTTCTAACTTCTAGCCAAGTCCAGAATAGGTAATCAATAAATAGCTGTTTAGTATTAACTTTAGTTGATGATATCTCTTCTAGATCTAAAAGACTATGACACCATGGAACAATAAATAAATCCTAGCTACAGGGATAGTCCTTTAGCAACAGGAAAAATTCAAAATAATTTGTCCCAAAACAATGGCCTTGGCAATGCTACAGTATAAATAATGGGAAAAATGCATAAGTGATAGCAAAAATTTATTGAGTATTTACTATGTGCCAGGAACCTTGCAGGCCTTATCTCATTTAGTCTTCACAATAACTTTATCAGTTAAATATGACTATTATTTTCATTTTATTTAGAAGTTTAAGGGAAAACAAGGGGGAACTAGCTTAAAATCATAGAACTTCAATTCAGTTTCACCTTTACCTGATTTCAAAGAATGGGCTTTTTAACAGTTAAATTATATTTCCTTTTGGAGATAAGAAGAATGGAGTGGAGGGTGTGCTAGCTGAAAGATGAAGGAACATAAGCCATTGTGTCTGCTTTAACACATGATTACAAATAGTTTGATATTCCTCCCATGAGAAATGGGATCTATGTTCCCTCCCTTTTACTTGGACAGGCTTATGGCTGGTTAAACCAACAGAGATAGCAGAAGCGATCCTAAGTATCTTCTAATGATAGGTCATGAAAAGCCATGCAGCTTCTGCCTTGTTCATGGAATACCCTCCCTTATTAGTCTAGGAGGCTTCAGACTACCAGGAAGCCATCTTGCTGGAAAGGACACGTGTAGGTGCCCCACAGGATAGTCCCGACACCTCTACCATGAGGCACCAGACATATGTGTAAAGCCATCTGGGATGATCAAGGTATCACTTGTTAAATACCACAACATCATGTGTGGTAGCCCTGAAAATGCACTGCTCAGGTCTCCTGAAGATGACTGGCTGCAGGAGGTAGAGATGATAGACAGCCACCACTCCTGATCCAGTACCATGTTTGTGCCAGAGCCACACTTCTCCCAGAATCCTCCCATCCAATGACTGAGTCCAGTGAGGCTACAAGTCTATTGCTACTGTCCATTTCTTTAGGACAGAAGATCCTTCTAACAGGTAACTTTTCTAAGAACAACACTGCAGCCTAACAGTCTTCTCATTCAATTCTTGGTCCTTCCCCCTCTCTACCGTAGGTGCCATGGCTTTATAAAAAATGAGCAGTCCAGGGAAATAAAGTCTGAGCTAGAGTGACCAATTCACTCAGATTTTCCCAGGATTTTTCCCGGTGTCAACACTGTAATTCCAGGGCCCAGGAAACTCCTATCTCCAGAGTAAACCATAGCAGTTGTTCACTCTACCTGTAACTCTTAAAGGACACAAAGTAAATGAGACTAAGACTTTCCTTTGGCTCCTATGGTGAGAAGAGTGTTTCTCTTCTTTAGAGAGGCCCATTATCTTAATTATGAGTCACACTCCTCAATGTAATGGCTTAGTTATGAACTGAGGGTCATTCCTACTATATTAAAATCTGAAGATAATTTTGACCTCACTACTATCTCTCTTCTTGGTGAATTTCTTTGATGGAAAGTCCAAAATACATTAAATTTAACTTGCACGAAGCTTAGAGAGAATCTACAGACTTGATACAAGTCCCCCAGGCTAACATTTCCCAAACAGTGTTAGTATTCTGATCTCTTGTGCCTTGAGAAGCTTTAAGAAAGAAAAAGGGGTCCCCCAGCTAGTTTGGGAAGGGCTGCATATCATGTATCCATTCTAAAGAATCTCATCACCTGTTATATATCAAGAATATGAGTAGCCCTGCAAAAATGTGATCTTTTTGTGCGGAAATACGAATTTCCAAGTGTTCTATTTTACTCATTTTAGGATTGGCAAAACCTAAAATGATTCATAATATCCACTCTTGTGAAAAGAATAAACTGTTGATGACAATATAAATTGGTAGAAATCTTTTGGAAGGGAATTTGACAGTTATTATTAAATGTAAATGTATGTGTTTTTCCATACAGCAAGTCCGCCTCTTGGTATCTGTCTTAGAACAAATACTCATCATTGCACAAAGATGTCCATACAAGAGCTTTTCTTGCCTTAGCCTTGTTAATAGCGAAAAATCTAAATCAGCCTAAATTACCACCCACATATATTACATTTATTTTACAAGTGTTTATTGAAAATATACTATATGTCAAATGCTGTCATAGTCACGGGAGATGAACCAATGAAAAACAGAGATAAGATACTCATTGTCCATTATGGAATTTATATAGAAAGGGCTTATGTAAGAGTCACGGAAGAGGAGGTTCTCTAAACAAAATAATTAGCAAACAAAATCTAACAAACTTAGACTTAGGTTTGGCTTGGTATAACAGAAACCCAAAATAATAGTAGCTTGAGGAAGGGAGTTTGTTTGTTTATTATGTCAAAGTCTAGATAGGTTCTGGGATGTTTTATTGATGATAGTCACATGGAGTCCAGTTACTCCCAGCTGTCAGCTCCACTGTTCCCACATGTAACCCTCATCTTCAGAGTCCCACATGGAGTTTGTGTCATGGTCACATCCACATTCAAATCAGGAGAGTGATAAAAGGTGGGAAGAATGGGGCAGGCCTCTTGGAAGTTGCACATACCATGCTAACTTAATCTCACCAGCCAGGACTTTCTCTTAAATGACCAACTGCAAAGGAAGCTGTAAATTATGGTGCTTTCTTTTTCTTTAGAGCAGTCATATATTCTTCAGTCCTATTAATGAAAAAGCAGAAGAGAAGAGTGTTGGTAACAACTAGCAATTTTTGCCATAAGATAGTAACAAGCTATCAAGAAAGCAAATTGAGTGATATGATATGTTAATGAGGATTGAGCAGCAATTATAGATTGGGTTGTCAAGGACAACATTTCTAATTACTTGATATTTAGGTTGATACCTGCATAAGAAGAAGCCGACAGTGTTTAAGTTCCTTTCGTTCCACATCCGTGCCAGAATCTGCTGTTTTGGGTCTTTTTGATAAAAACTATTCTCACTGGAGTTAGATGATACCTCCTTGTGGCTTTGATTTGCATTTCCCTGATGATTAGAGATGTTGAGCATTTTTTCGTATGCTTATTGATCATTAATCTATCTTTTTTTGAAAAGTTTCTGTTCATGTGTTTTTCCCACTTATTAATGGGGTTGTTTGATGTTTTCTTGCTGATTCATTTGAGTTCTTTGTAGATTCTGGTTATTAGTCCTTTATCAGATGTATAGCATGCAAAAATTTTCTCCCATTCTGTAGGTTGTCTATTTGTTCTGTTGATTGTTTCTTTGATTGTGCAGAAGCTTTTTAATTTAATCAGGTCCCATTCATTTATTTTTGTTATTGTTGTGATTGCCTTTGAGGTCTTTGTCATCAATTCTTTGCCTATCCTGATATCTGTAAGAGTTTTCTGACCTATTCTTCTGGAATTCTTATAGTTTCAGGCCTTAGGTTTAAGTCTGTTATCCATTGTAAATTCATTTTTGTGAGTGATGAGAGGTACGGATTCTGCTTCACTCATCTACATGTGGCTATTCAATTTTCCCAGCACCATTTATTGATAGAAGTTATTTTCCCCAGTGTATGTTTTTGTGTGCTTTGTCAAAGATCAGATGTAAATATAAGGATGGTTTTATATTTGGGTTCTCTGTTCTGATCTGTCGGTCTAGGTCTCAATTCTTGTGCCAGTACCATGCTGTTTTAGTTACTATAGCCTTGTAGTATACCTTAAAATCTGGTAAAGTGATGCCTCCTGATTTTTTCTTTTTGCTTAAGGTTGCTTTGGCTATTTGGTGTCTTTTTTCATTCTGTATGAAGCATAGAATTATTTCTTCTAGATCTATAAAAAATGACATTGATACTTTAATGTTGACTGTGTTGAATCTGTAAATCACTTTGGGTAGTATAGATATTTAACAATGTTGATTATGCTGATCCATGAGCATGATATGTTTTTCCATTTGTTTACATCCTCTGTGATTTCCTTCCTCAGTGTTTTGTAGTTCTCCCTATAGAGGTCTTTCATCTTCTTGGTAAAATATATTCTTAGTATTTTATTTTCTTTGTGGCTATTGTGAAAGGTATTGAGTCTTTGATTTGATTCTCAGTTTGACTGTTGTTGGAATATAGAAAGGCTACTGATTTGTGTAAACTGAGACATTTCTGAATTTATTTATCAATTGCAGGAGTCTCTTGACAGAATCTTTGGGATTTTCTAGATATACAATCATATTGTCAGCCAAAAGTGATAATTTGACCTCTTCTTTGCCCATTTGGATAATCTTGATTTCCTTCTCTTGTCTGATTGCTCTGGCTAGGACTTCCAGCATTGTGTTGAAAAGAAGGGGTGACAGTGGGCAACCTTGTTGGGTTCCAGTACTAAGCGGGAATACTTTGTTTTCCTCATTCAGTATGATGTTGGCTGTGGGTTTGTTGTATATGGCTTTCATAATATTGAGTTATGTTCCATATATGCCTATTTTCTTAAGAGTTCTTACCATAAAGAACTCACATAAAAGCATGCTGAATTTTGTCAAATGCTTAAAGAAATAAAAGTAGACCTGTCATTTGATTCAGCAATCCCGCCCCTCAGTATTTGCCCTAAGAAATACAAAGACATTTTATAAAAAAAGACACTTGTACTCGAATGTTTATAACAACACAATTCACAATCGCAAAGATGTGGAAACAACCCAAGTGCCCATCAATACATGAGTGGATTGATAAAATATGGTATATGTATACCACAGTGTATTACTCCTCCATAAAAAAAAAATGGTGAACTAATACCTTTTGTAACAACCTAGAAGGTATTGGAAATCATCCTTTTAAGTGAAGTATCACAGGAATGGAAGATCAAAAACCATATGTACTCACTACTAAATTGAAACTTATAGATCAACATTCATGAGCACATATGGTACTAAAATTCAACAGAAATCAAGCATGTGGAAGAGGGGAGGAGGAGATGGGTAAATCACACATAATGGGTAGAATGTACACTATCTGGGTGATGAGTACACTTACAACTTTGACTCAAACTATACAAAAGCAATTCATGTAACCAAAACATTTTTACCACCGTAATATTCTGAAATAAAATCTCAAAGTTCGTTTGGATCAGAAATCCATACTTGAGGAGGAGAAGAGGATGGAGCAAGATGGCTGAATGCAAACTCCAGTGATCGTCCCTCCACATGAATATCAAATTTAGCAATTATCCATGAAAAAAACACCTTTAGAAGAACGAAAAATTAGATGAATGATCACAGTACCTGGTTTTAACATTATATCAAGAAAAGAGCATAGAGGAGGGAAGAAAAGACAGTTTTACATTGACTACGCTGAGTGGAGAGAGAATCTGTGTGCCCAAGGGAGAGAGACTCAAGTGATTGTGGGGCTTTGCATTGGAAACCAGGGCCATCCCGGCACAGGGCAACACAGTGCAGAACAGAATTCTGCAGGTGCCCATGGACGGAGTATTTAGACCAGCCCAGATCCCAGAGCCTGAGTCCCCCGCTAGCCCCACCACCTACTGACAAAGAACAACCTGGGGCCTGGACTAAATTCATAAGGCAGTCGGGCGACAAGGGCTGCAGTTCGTGGGCAATTTCTGGGGCTGTGCTGGCTCAGAGCCAGTGGACTTGGAGTGCACATGACCTGGTGAGGCACGAGCAGCTGCAGCTGAGCCAGTGCCTGTGTCACCCCTCCCTCAACTGCAGACAGTGCAGCTCAGGGACAGTCGTCTTCCACTTGAGGAAAGAAAAGAAAAGAGCTCAGAGGACTTTGTTTTGCAACTTGTAGACCAGCTCAGTCACAGTAAAATAAAGTACCAGGCAGACCCCAGAAGCTCCCAATTCCAGGCCTTAGTTCCTGGATAGCATTTCTGGACCCACCCTGGGCCAGAAGGAAACATGCTGCCCTAGAGAAAAGAACCTAGTCCTGGCAGGATTCAGTACCTGTGGACTAAGTAGCCTAAAAGCCTTGACTAAGGCTTTGAATAAACATCAGTGGTAGCCAGGCAGCAGTCACTATGGGCTTTGGGTGAGACTAGGCAGGCTTCAGGTGTGATCTGGCACAGTCCCAGCTGCAATGGCCATGAGCGAGTGCCCACGTCACTCCTCCCCCAACTCCAGCAGCCCAGCACAGAGAGTGAGGGAAGAGAGTCAGAGACTTAGCCTGGTAATCCAGGGAAGTCTCCAAAATCTTACCCAAGTCCACCAAAGTGGTACCACCAGGAGTCTGCAAGAGTCACAGCATTACCAGGCTTGGGCCACTCAAGTGCTGATACCTGGCATAAGGCAGAGAATGTGGAAAGTCACTGGCTTGCAAAGCTTCTGCCAGAAGTGACTGGCCAAAGCAAGTTCCACCGCCATGTCTAAGTTGAAAAAGCATGAAGAGTGTTCTCCAACCATGTGTTTGCTTGAGTGTTCCTTGGCCAACAGAACCAAATTCTAGATATGTGGATACTTGCTCCAAGACCAACCCTCGAGAAGAACTCAGACTTTGTAATATTTTCCTATGCAAGTACTGAAACATTTGAATTTCTTCAAAAAAAAAAAATAGATGATGTGTTATTTTGAAGTGAGACTTTAAAAAAACAGTGGTAAGGATCTGTATCATTAAGTATATATCTCGGAAATGCTAATCTAAATATTTATCACCCAGTGGTTGAATCCATCCATGGAGGGAACTAGGTGTTCACAAAGCAGATCTTGTTATGTACAAGACATGATTATGCACAATAGAAATATTTTTGGCTATAAGGAAAAGAAAATTATGACTAAAATTGACCTAAGCAAATAAGAGGTTATTTCTTCACATGGCAAGATGTATGCAAGACAGTATTTCCTGGGTTGGTTCAGCAGTTCCAAGGTGACAATGACTGGCATGTCTGTCATTATTTTTACTTTCCCTGTTGATTACAAGATGGCTGCAGTAGCTCCAAACATCACAATCTTCATTCCATTCAAAGACATGAGGCTGGAGATTGTACAGAGAAGAACATTTCTCCTTAAAGCTTCCCCTTAAAGAAGGGAAAGAATTTTTCCCAGAAACAATTCAGTTTATATTTCCTTACATATCAATGCACAGATCTGAGTAACATTCTTAGTATTAGAAAACAGATTTGTCTTCCCCTCCCCTTATCAGTACTCTACATCAGTGTTCTTCTACCCCAGTGGGGAAAAGAGGCTCAGTGACTTTGGAAAAGATCATGACCAGAGTCTGCCTCTGTGACTCTAACAGCAAGACTTAGTAGTAATAAACAGTTATATTTGGCCAGACATTGGTCTAAGTATTTTATAACTATCAGCTTATTTACTCCTCAAAATAGGCACATGAGATAGATTCTGTAATTATTCCCACTTTACAGATGTGGATATTGAGGAATGGAGAAAGTAAATAACATTGCACAGCAAGTAATTGCCCTGAGCCAGAATTTGAACACTGGTTGAGTGTCAGAGTTCTTAATCATTGTGCTAAACCACCTCTCAATGGAATGATGACGGAAACATAATACACATAAAAAGCTCCCCCACGCTCTTTGAACCATCAGTTGTATACAACTGGAAGGCAAATCTTACACAAATCTTTCAGATTCCACTCAAAAGGAAATCACTAAATTGTAAACAAAAGCTAAATATAAAGACATATCAATATGAAGAATTAAGCAAAGTTAGTTTTATTCATAAAAATTCATAAAAATGAAACTCAAAATGGCAAGAAAGGTAAGGAACTAACTTAAAAGAAAGCTAAGAAATCTACAGGTAATGAAGAGCAGGTATAATTTGGGGACTCAGTGATTTGAGATTGGAGTAGCTTTATTTTCCTTCTCGTAGAACAGAGGCACAAAAGTGAGTTTGAGGTAGAGACGCATCAGAGTGAAGGATGGGGAACCAGGAGGAAATGACTCACATTCTTCCTGCTTTAGTATCTGACAAGGAAGGCATTGTGATTCTGTCCTCAGGTGAGCTACAAGAAGAAATCAAACATAATATCCCAATCGAATTTTCCTCACTGAGGATCCTGGCTGAAATTAACTAGCACAGTGGGCCATTAGACCAAAAGTGATGTTTTAGCAGCCATCTCATCATTTTAAAGACCACCTCTAACTTTCTGGGACGCATCAGAAATAAGAAAGGCTAAATAAAATTTTTAAAAAATGACATTAAGTTAGCCTTCCCTAACCCAAAATAAGAAAATTTAACACATTCACTAAATAATGTAGAGTGAAAACTAGCTCCCAAATTTTTATTATCATGAAAATATATTTTCACTTTTAAGGATCACTTTAAAATAATGATTTTATTTTAACTAATTTTTTTTAGATTCTGGGCTAATTTTTATTCCTCTCGTTTACAAAAACAGATAAAAAACCAAATTTATTCCTTTCTTATCAACTCACAGCCAAGTAATCGAGAGCCCTAAAGCAGCAAACTCTTTATGCACATTTAATATATTACACCCCTATTATTTATAGAGAAACATAGTTGTTTTATTGTGGTTGCTGTTTTTAATAAACCTTTTGCTTATTTACAATTTGCCCTGAAATCATTGGCTTTAATTTCCATTAGCTCATTGATTATGGCTTAACACTATGAGTATTTTTCTGTCACTGTAGACTTCTTTTTATTTCCTCTTGGAAATCATTTTAGCATTCTAGAACTATAAAAAAAATGCTGCTGTTTTATTTAGGTTAATAATACAGAACTGAGGTCCACAAACTTTTCCCGTAAAGGGCTAGATAGTAACTATTTTGAGCTTTACAGGCCATATCTTGTCTCACAGCTACGTGACTCTGTAGTTGTAGTGTGAAAACAGTCAAAGACAATATGGGAATGAGTGGAGCTGTGTTCCGATAAAACTTTACAAAAACAGGAGGGATTGGACTTGGCCCAGGGGCTGTGGTTTACAGATCCCTGATAAGGAATTGCAGCTCTTAAAACACTGGAAGATTAAATGTGTGTCTATGCCTATCCTATTGTCATAGAAGTTTAACTAGAATGATTAATTTATATTACTATGTGTGATGGAACTGTCAGCTGTCACGTATGCATATCTTTTTGGAAATTTACTTAAATTATTAGCTTGTCTGATTTTTAGTAAATTGTTGATGACTGATGGGAAATATGGAAAAATTTATAATTGCATGTTTTAGTGGGGAAATTATGCTGCAATGTGCACAGAAGCAATAGTGGAGTTCCAAATCCTGATAGCAATGATGTGAAAATCATATATTTTAGTACTACTTTCCATTCTTAGCCATTCCTCTTCCCCGTAACCCCAGCTTCCTCACCTGTCTTGATATTGGAAACTGATGCAATACTATAAAATAGATGAGATTGTCATTATTATCACCATTTCACACGTGACAATACAATGTCCATAAAGGTTGAGTAACTTGCCCAAGATTCACACACCTCTGTCGTATGCGGCAAAGCAGGGACTGGAACCCAGAGTCGTGACTCCGATAAATTGCTCTTTCACCACATTGCTCTGCTCTCTGTTAGTGGAAAGAAATCCCCATAAGGCTAGAGAGTAAGCTTTCAGCTTTTTAGTAGAAGTTCCAGGAAAAGTACACAGATGTGGGAAACTGAAGGAGGTGAGGCTCCAGATATTCAGTCAATGGTGATCAGATATTTGGACAATATCGAGTGGTGCAGAAGTTTGGGTTGGTGGCCCGAGTCTTCAGCAGTAGCATTTCACATCGGTGGTGGTTAACAACTAAAGGTTGATCTCCAAGTATTTTTTAGGCAGTTTCTCAGGACACTGGCAAATATTCCCATCTTTAGGCATTAAGTATCATGTGCCTACTTAACACCTAAATCACGGAGGCTCAGTATGTGGCATGAGCCATTAATTCAAGTTTTGACTCTATGGTGTATGTGCTGGAATCCCCCATCCATGCCCATGGCAGACCTTATCTATCAGTCCTGGCATCTTTAACATCAGCACTACCTTTCAACCTTCAAGAGTATAATCTCCCTAGGCTCCATTTGCTAATATGAGTTTTCATAGTATGTGAATCTATTTGCTATCCCTTCTTATCCCTAGATGACCATATTATTAGCTATAGATCATGTCTGTGGTAGGCACTGGTTCCGGTCTTCCACAGTAGTAGATGAGTTTTATGATAAGCATCAACTTTGGCTGAGACTTAGTCAACTAGCAGTGTTTCAGGCTGGGAAGTAGATCATTAGTGCACATGTGAATCTAACTGCATGTGGCAGTAGCTTGCCAGGCCTCAGTAAGTGGCAGACGTTTAGGAAGGTATTTATGTCTAGTGCATTGTGTTGTGGCAGAGGAAGGGGAAGAGAGAAATAAGCAAAGTGAAGTGAAGAAAAGAGAAGACAAAAAGGGGAACCAATTGCGACTATTTCATTAGTCGCAAATGGAAGTGTCTACAGAATGATAGGTTTTTCATTGATAAGTGTCTTTTATTCTCTGAATAATCACTAGTGTTCAATAAGTTGTGCTTGCTTTATTTATTTATTTATTTATTTATTTAGAGACAGATTCTTGCTCTGTCACCCAGGCTGGAGTGCAGTGGTGTCATCATAGCTCACTACAGCCTCGAACTCCGGGGCTCTTGCAATCCTCCCGCCTCAGCCTCCCAAGTAGCTGGGACTACAGGCACATGCCACCATGGCAGGCTAATTTTTCTATTTTTTTTGCAGAAATGGGGTCTCCCTCTTGCTCAGTCTTGTCTCAAACTCCTGGCCTAAAGTGATTCTCCTGCCTTAGCCTCCTAAAGTGCTAGGATTACAGGCATGAGCCACTGCATCTGACCTGTGTATAATTTCTTCTGCATCTTTGTCTTACACTTGCTTATATGTCTATGACTTCTGTGGCTTACCACAAACCTTTTATAGCACAATTACATGATCACAATGTTTACATTTATATAACTGTGATTTACCTAGACTTGAAATAGTGTGATGTAAACCATAAAAAATTCCTACTTTGTGCAACACCCTTCTCTTTCCTAAAATTAATTTCAAATATTAATTTGATTTTATAACTAGCTGTGTAAATCACAAACTGTGTCGTTTCAAGTGACATTACTCTCTTTAGCTGACAAATATAAAACCTAGTTTATCAGAATGAGTCTTTAATTATGTGAGTTTTCAGTTATATAATGCCTTTAGTAACACAACTCTGCCATAAAGGGGAGGATCTGAAAATTAAAGAATGTATTGAATGGAGTTTCAGCATATGAGAGACTAAAGGCAGGTGAAATACCTCAAGAATTCTGAAAAACTCTTAAATATATAAAAACCTCTGTGCCCAAAGGGACTCGGATAATCATGAACAAAGGCTCCATAGCAATGAGCAGTCTTATAGTTTCCCTAACTACTTGGAAAAACTACAATATCACGGAAGAAAAGACACTATGCTTTATTGCTAATTGAACCAATAACCACAGTTTGTGTCTGCAGTTCTAGGACTTTGCACTAACTTACTAAAAGACAGACAGTAGATGCAGGATAATTGTGGACACTTACTGACTCTAAAAACTTAATAATTATGGCAAAAATTAATCTGTGTTTTTCATTGCAGGGAAATCTATCAAATAATTTTACTGTTTTTTATCATGTTTTTGAGAACAAAAGAAATATCTATAGTCTTGTCAAACTGTCCAGGATGTGAACATAGAAATTGTGGGTGGAGAAAAGACAGATTTGATGAACATCAACTAATCCTTTGTCCAATCAATGATTTTAAAGTTGGCTCCAATTTACATTCCATGTATATTTTAGTCAGAATTAAACTAAGTTTTGTCAACCCCTGCACTCAACTTATCTGCCCGGAAATTGCTTTGTTTTGTCATTCCCTTCTCTACCCTTACAATTTGGGATTTCCTTCACTGATTATTTCTTGTTTCATTTCTTTCTTTCTTTCTTGAGGCAGGGATTTCCCCTTAGCTAAATCATGTACAACAAATGATTGTCTGAAGTACTTTTTTTTTTAATGAGTTGCCTTTGCATTTAGCATTCTGCTATTTAGCTTTTGGCATGGAGAACCATGTCTAAACAGTGTCTCTTAAATCATAGAGAAAAATAGGACATTTTAAATTAGTCAAAATGGTTGTTTTGAAGGGCACTTAATATTGATCCTCCAGAAATTTTCATCAAATATGAATACAACTTTTTTTTTTCTAGGAAGATATACCAAGCATAATTATTGGTAAAATACACAGATACATGAAGTATGTTGGGACTGTGGTTGGACTGTTGGGTTTGGGTAGGCTAAATGGGTGAGTGCTAGATGAAATGTGAGATGGTTTAAGAGTGTGTTGTATCTGGTCATTTTAGTCAAAGAAATTCTCTGGATGTAACGGTTAAAATTTTATATACTAAAGTTACTGTAATTTAGACTTTTCAATTATCCTAAGAAAAAATAAACTAATAGTTATTGATCCTTTAATCTCACAATTTATGCCCTCTTATGAGTATAAATTTAATCCCCCCAAAATTAATATTTTGAAAGTCCAACCCTCAATGTTTCTATATTTGTAGATACAAAACATAAAGAAGTAATTAAGGTCAAATGAGGTCTAAGAGTGATGCCCTGATCCTGTAGGACTAGTGTCCTTAAAAGAAGAGACACCAGAGAGCTTCTGCTTGTGCTCTCCTCTTCCTTTCTCTCCCTACCCTTCCCTTTCTCCCTCTGTCATGTGAGGATACCGAAAGAAGGAGGTCACCTGCAAGACAGGAAGAGAGCCCTCACCAGAAACTGAATTGGCCAGCACTTTGATTTGGGATTGCCCAAACTCCAGAACTGTGAGAAATAAATTTCTGTTGTTTAAGTTACCCTGTGTGTGGTATTTTGTTGAAGCAACCTGAGTCAACAAAGATACACCCACTGACATTATCCTTAAAAAAGTGCTGTTTTATAGGATAGAGGACCCAATAGACAAGGGCCTTTTACCCTCTCTGTGGATTATGGGAAATAGTAAGATGTAGCAGTTAAGGGCCAGATTTTGGACTCAAATAGCCCTGAGTTACAAAATAGGATGATATATGCAAATTATTTGAAGAATACACAGCTATTATTGACCTATTAATTGGAGAATACAATGAAAGATTCACTGACTTTGAGAATCATGACATCACACTCAACTTAGCATTTCAGCTTCACTTAGTTGATATCACGAAGACACCTAAAGAGCTAGAGATGGAATTGATTGAGTTCTCAGTAGATGACCTTCTAAAGTCATTGTTTGACGCTAAGAAAAAGCCAGTTGAAATATGGAAAAATGCAGTAGAATACCCATGCCTTCAGCAACATGCCTAAAAAATGCTTTCTTGCTTTTCAACCACTTATTGCTGTGAATTTGCATTCTCCTACATAACCCAAATCAAGGTGCCCTTAAGGTCACAAATGACTGACAGTCACGTAGAGGATCAGTTGAAACTGTGGACCGCCATGCTGCAACCAAATATTAAAATGCTTTCCAACAAAAAGCAGACACCACAAAGTCGTTAAAAGGTTAGTTAACTTTAAAATTAACAAATAGTTCTCATTTTTTGAAGTTATCAAGTACATAGTATTAATAGTAATATTTTTACAAAATAATGTACATTTTTAGGTATATCTAATTGAAGTTTCTTGAATGTGGCCTTATTTGATTACAGCTAAATTAATGTGGCCTTCCAACATTTTGTATAACTGAAAACTGAGCTATTTTACCAAATCAAGTTTTGGGTGATTTTATAAGATACATTAGAAATTTTTAACCATCTTTACTCTAGAGAGCCATGGATATGATTATATACTCTCATATTATGTTGATCAAAAGTTCTGCATATTAAAATAATTGTGATTTCTCTAGAGTTATATGGTCTACTTAGAAGTAAGTTGGGCTTGGGTTTGTGATATCATGAGAAGAATTTTGATTTAGAATCACATAGATTTGAACCCCAGTTTCAGTTTGCTATTTACAGCAGTTGAGTTACTTGGAGCTTCAATTGCCTCATCTGAAACTTGGGCTAAAAACACTTATCCACATGATTGTTGGGAGCACTGAATGTGGGCAAAGTGCATAGCATAGTGTCTGAGACAGGTTTAATAGATACATATTAGTATTATTCATAAAATAACTTTATTCGGTCTTCTTCTCTCCCTTTGCTCAATGACAGAAGGTGTCTCCCTGTCTCTGAATGAAAATGCAGGCAATTATATGACTTTGCTGGTCAATGTTAAGAATTCCTCATATTCAGGGTTTTTTCCAGCTTCATTGAGATATAATTGATATACAAAATGCACATAATTAACATATATAATTTGGTGACTTTGGACATATATTTACAGTCATGTTACAACCTCCACAATCAGTATAATAAACATATCCATCACCTCCAAAAGTGTCCTTGTGGTTGTTTTGTTGGTTGGTTGGTTAGTTGACTGTGTGTGTGTGAGTGTGTGTGTGTGTGTGTGTGTGCGCGCAATAAGAACATTTAACAAGAGATCCACTCTCTTAACAAATTTTTAAGTGTATAGTTCCTTATTGTCTACTACAGGCACTATATCATACAGCAGATCTCTGGAACTTACTCATCTTACATAACTGTAATTTTGCACGCATTGTACAATTGAAAATCCAGTATTCATTCAAGTTACAAAACACATCCTCCCTTCAGAAACTAGAATGTCCGCATCCAGATAATACTGATTTTTAAAGTAACAACGTGGGATTTGGGTGGAAATTGGAGGGAGAACAAAAATATTTGATTTGCTTTTCTTTTTCTCATTCTCTAAGCCTGGCAGGTGTTTGTTGCTGATTTTTCCTCTCTTAGAGGGTTTTGTTGGTGCTTTGGAGATCAACCTCCTATTATTTAGGGGATACTCTCTCCTCCAGCTCCATTAACTGTGGCAAATAGATTTCCATTTCTGCTCAGTGCTTCCTCCTGCAGCAGCTTCTTTAGAATCCAGAAGTCCTCTGCCATGTTTTCTCTCCTGATGTTTGGCACGCCTCAAGCAGAGTGTTCTTGAACGAGATTGAACCACTAAGCTCCTACCTGCCACCCCTCACTGGCTCTCACACCTTCAATGTCCATATATGCACATCCTTTGCCCCTACAGACTCTGAAATTGAAATATGAATCAAGTATGTTTCTCTTCTTCCGCTTGTCTGCCGTCCATTATTCTTTCTTGTCCTTTGGATTTTTTTCAGATAGGACTCAGACACCAGTCTATGGTGTTCCCTCAACCTTGGGGGTTTTGTGTCAACATCTCTTTATGATCCTGTTGAAGATATTTTCTCTAGAAACCAATGGGAAAGCACCTCCAGCCCTTCCCCTTGAGGAGGAGTAGGGGAGATGAGACTCAAAGGATATAAGACCCTCCACAGTCCTTCCCCAAATTTCATCCTCAAATGTGGGTGAACTGTTTCAGAGACATCTGACTTGTTTTTAACCACTTAAATGTGCAAGTTCTATCCGGTAGACTTTTTTACAATACTCTTGGATGTCTGATATCTAATACCTGATAGATTTGGGTCTATTTTCACATCCTGTTCCATTATTATTTATTTATTAAGGCTAATTCAATAAAAATAAAGCCTATTTAATAGTAATAAATTATTTGCACAATTAACTAATTAACTTATCATCAGAAAGAACTCTTTCAGCCAACTTAAGAAATTCCCAAAAGGTCTATGAGGAAAAGCAAATAAAAAAAATAAAGCCAGGTGCGGTGGCTCACTCCTGTAATCCCATCACTTTGGGAGGAGGCAAGAGGATCACTTGAGACCAGGAGTTCAAGAGTAGCCTGGGAAACAGCATAAGACCCTGTTTCTACAAAAAATAATAATAATAAAAATTAGATGGGCATGGTGGCACACATTTATACTTCCAGCTACTCAGAAGGCTGAGGTGGGAGAATTGCTTAAGCCCAGGAATTCAAGGCTACTATGATCATGCCCCTGCATTCTAGTCTGGGCAACAGAGCAAGTCCCTGTCTTAAAAAAAAAAAAGATTTTTAATACTCAGCACAAATTTTAGACCAACACCAGCATTTGGGCATTAGCGAAGTGACTATTACCAGCTTTAGTGGACATTTTAGCTTCCCTCTAAATTCATGTCCTCATTGATAGAATAAAAATAATAGCTACCATTTGAATGTGCTTTACTAGCAAACATTGTTCTAAAGACTTTTATATTCATTATCTCACTTAATCTTCACATCATTCAGAATGTCAGAAGAATTGAATGATTTGTCCAAGATCACATGACTAATAAATGTGCAGATATAAAATTGATGCCAGGTCTGCCTGATTCCTTAACCTGAACTCTTAAACATTGATGTTATTCTAGATCTTTTTCCTAGGTTATGCAGAAAATTTGTCCAAGGTCTGTATTTCACTTATGCCATGGATACACTCAGTCTATGAGGAGGAAAATGTGTTCTGAGAATTTATAAAATATTTTTTCTTTACTTTGGCTAAAGGAGTATCATGCCATTTATTAGGTTAGAAAATAAAGTTTCTCCTTAAGTTTTCCACATGGTCCACCAGAGGCTCAATCAGAATCAAATGAAAAAATTTGATAATGGATTCAAAAGGCACATTTCGCAAGCACAGACAATTGAACATAATTTCCTACTTCCTTTTCGTGGAGAACCAGGCAGCCTACTTTTAACTAGAGGGTTAGGGATTATGGAATGAACAGTTTTAAACACCAGAACTAAATATAGATAGAATGATAGAATAGATAGATAGACAGATAGATAGAAAAAATAGACAATGTGAGCAACACACTTGAGAGTTGAAGAGAAAATGATGGAGGATCAGTTTTCCCAAACTGTGTCCTTACAATATCCCACACAAAGTTAATAGGGTCTAAGAATGGACATATTTTATTATAGTTTTGCATTCCTTTAATCATAAAAACCTTTTTTCCTCCCATCCACTCACCCCGGGAAAAAACATCTCTATGAATTGGGGTACCAGGGTCCAGGGAAGCTTCTTTGGGAAATGGTGACCCAGGAAGTCACAGGGGGGTAGGTACTGCTCTAGTAAGTGGATTTTAAGTGTGATCATTGCAAAAGAAATAGAGTCAGAATTACAGGGATTTTTTTTCATCTAAAGAAGAAAAGTCAAAAAGTTTTCTGGTGAGAAGAAAAGTGTCCAAGTCAGATGTTTCATCAGCAGGCACACTGCATAATGAGGTTGCACATTCCACCTAACAATCTGATGTGTGCACCCCGAGACTGCTGAAAAGACTTTGGCTTCTCTTTGAACATTTTAAGTGATACATGCTTATTTTTGGCACCAAAGTCACAGTCTTTTTTTCAATAGTGATTTCCCAGCTGAAATAACTCATTATAATGATATGCATAGACTGTATACTACAGATAAACTTCCTTCTGCCATCTGCGAATGGAGCATAAACAGTAGGGGAGAATGGAGTCTACGATATGCAGCTTCTTTTAGTAAAAACCAGAGAACAGCAGCTGTGAGCAAGAAGAATGTTCCAGTCTTTTCTGATTTATTTATCATTTTACATCTCAAAGTGTTAAAGGAGTCATGTTAATTTCATTTTGCATTAGAGAAATCGAAAATCAGCAATGGGGTAGAAGAAAGCTACTCACTGTATTTTGGAAAATAGAGCAAGTGAGATCTCCCTCACAGAAGCTGACTTTACTGGAATCCAAGACTGACCTTGCTCTTCATTAGACCCTCCTTTCAAATAGCTGAGCTCAGCAAAATTGTTAACCTCCAGGACTTAATGTTGACAGCTCAGAGACTGAACAACCTTTTGTTGTGAGACTTTTAAGCTAGTTCTGAAGTCATTTGGCTATTCCTAGTCTGCTTGGATGACCCCACAATTTCAGCAAACACTGCAATCATCAGCTTTCAAATCTGTTCATGATTCTAAGTGAAACTAGTTCCTGGAATTTCTCAAAAGCATGACTTCTCCACCTCCGAAGCTAAGGGATTACAGTTTAAGGAATTACTTCTTTAAGAAGTTCTGTTTAAATGAGTGATGCTATAATCTGAAACAAATTTGATAAGATATTAACACTGATCATCTCAGGTAATGGGTAAATGGTCCATGTTATTCCTTGAGCTTTCTGAATTTTTTTAAATGACACTGAAATGTGTATATTTTTGCATGTGTATAGTAATTTGGAATTTAGAAATTGTCTTTGCTTGCAGTTTCACAGCTAAACGTTATGACACATTAGTGAAGAAGGTGGGGGAAGCATTCGAAGCTCAGCTGTGCATTTGGCCCAAGAACATTTAAGTAAATGGCAGAGCCTATGGTCCCCTAATGTCAGGATGTTTCAAAGGCCAGCACACTGTCCGTTATGCCGCAGCCGACTCCTGCAAAGATGATGTTTTAGGCATTTGGTTTTGGTCCTGCTTGGAAGGGATGACTTTTGCAAGATTAGGAGGATGGATAAACAAGGTTTCTTGTTTTCACACATGCTTATGCCTTAATGTCTCTGCTGACCAGTTACTTCTTCAATGAGTGATGCAAATGAAGAAATATCTTTTTCTTATGCCATTAGTAGCAGTAGAAATAGTATCACCTAATTTTATCGTATACTCGGTTACATGCCAGGTACCACTTTATATACAGTTAATAATCATAACCATTGAGAGAGAGAGAAAGAGAATATTAGTTTCCTCAATATACAGTTGATGAAATTGATTAAAACTAAGACCCTTCCTAGCACTCTGGGAGGCCAAAGCAGGCGGATTGTTTGAGCTCAGGAGTTCAAAACCAGCCTGAGCAAGAGCGAGACCCTATCTCTACTAAAAATAGAAAGAAATTAATCAGACAACTACAAATATATAGAAAAAATTAGTCGGGCATGGTGGCGTATGCCTGTAGTCCCAGCTACTTGGGAGGCTGAGGCAGAAGGATTGCTTGAGCCCAGGAGTTTGAGGTTGCTATGAGCTAGGCTGACGCCATGGCACTCTAGCCTGAGCAACAGAATGAGACTCTGTCTAAGAAAAAAAAAAAAAAAAAACAAAACTAAGACCCTGGCAAATTAAATAACTTGCTTAAGGTTATTTAACTTACTTAGCCAATTGGTGATGATGCCAGGAATCAAATCCAGAAATCTGACTTTTAAAACCTGGGATTCATAACCACAAAACCAGGAAAGGCAAATACACTGTGCTTGTGCTGCCACTCTCTGCACCTGTGTTCATGGCAGACATCACTAATTGATCGTGGCACTGTCTGTCGTCCTACCTCATTGTGTCTTCTTTCTCAGAACGGCTCTCCAGACAGCCACTACCACGTGATTGGAGTTGGCATATAAAATAAGTTCTTTCATGAGCTTTACTGACTTTAAAATTCATCTACCAAACCACTAAGATATGCTTTGAGGAAAAAAAACAGTTGACACATTTTATCATTGATTGTTATCACCCTGTCACTATTGATATCACATAGTGATATTTATGTAAGTATTTTAATTGTTCGCAAGTAGAAACTGAATTGAATGATGGTTAATTTCTTACTGCAGTGCATGCAGCCTGAGAGTGATAGTCATGGACTTTGGTACTGAATATGCATTTTTAATTATTTAAGCAAGACAGTCATGTCGTCATCATGACTAGTTTCAAAGCATGAGTAACATTTTAGATACCATGTGCCTAACCATCTGCAGGATTCCAGGATAATGTGTATTGCAAAGAACTTAACTATACAACGGGGAGCTGTGCAAGCAATTAGTTGCTTTGTATGTGTCCTCTGATTTCACCAAGGCTAGCAGAGAAAGGATGTATTTTGTAAAAAGGAAGAATAGAGACACATACATACTTTTAATGGGTAGGATTGTGGATACTGTGGCCATCTGCCCGGAGTCCTGAAGAAAATATAAGGGTCATGAAATGAATTTTTAAAGTAGGTTAAGAGCTCTTGTTTTGAATTAGTTTCCTTAAAATTCTCATTCAAGCTACAAAGATACAGACTTACCCATTCAGGAGAAGCCCAGCGTTGTGTTAAAATTAGAAATCAGTCCACAGAATTCTGCGCCATTTATTTCAATTATAATGATTCCTAGACATTTTTTCTGAGGAAGTCTACACACAATTATCATTTATGATATGATGATTTCAATGGGAGTATTTGGGAAGTGACAATGACTATTAGAGAAGCTTTACTTCCAGTAGCAGAGTAGTAAGATGTGAGTCCTCCGGTGGGATTAAAACTCAACAGTTCCTACTTAAAATCCATTTGCCTACACTTGTAGCACAGAGAGTAGTTAAGACGTTAGGATATTATATAAACATCCGTAATGTAAATTATAAGAAATTTTTATTTTTTAAAATCATTTCTTCATGCTTCCATTTTGGTAATTATAGTAATTATCTTGCTTATTTTCACACATGACAATTGCTGCGGTTAATTTTTTTATGTATCAACTTGACTGGGCCACAGAGTGCCCAAATATTGGGTTAAATGTTATTATTAGGTGTGTCTGTGAGGGCTTTTCTGGATGATATTAACATTTGAATACACAGGCTGAGTAAAGCAGATCGCTCTCCCTGACGTGGGTGGGCCTCATGCAATGCATTGAAGGTCCAAATAGAATAAAAAGCTGTGTAAGAAAGAGTTCTCTCTGTCTGTCTACCTGTCTTTGAACTGAGACTTCTGCCTTTTTCTGCCTTTAGACTTGGGTTCAGACTGGAACTTACACCATCAGCTCTCCTGGTTCTCAGGTCTTTATACTCTAACTGTAACTATACCATTGGTTCTCTCGGGGCTCCACCTTGCTGACTCCAAATCTTGTACTTCTCAGCCTCCATAATTGTGAAAGCCAATGCTTTATAGTAAATTTCCAGATAGACAGATGTGTGTGTGTGTGTGTGTGTGCGCGTGTGTGTATGCAATTAGTTCTGCTTCTCTGGAGAACCCAGACTAATAAAACAATAATTATATCTGCATGTGTTTATGTTTGTTTTACAGCATCCAACAATCTTTTGGTAAGAACATATTTTTGTCCATGTTATTTTAGTTATAAATTTCTCATTCATCCCTTTCTGTAAAAACCTGAAAGTTAAATATTCCTACAGATAATAAAACTGAATGTCAAAGGATTTGCTAGGTCACTCAGCCAGTAAGTGGGGAAGCCAGACTTTGAAATCTGAAATAAGAATGTAATATATCTACAAAAAAAATTGGAGACTACCTTTTGCCTTTTATCATTGTAAATAAGCAATGTGATCTTGGGCAAGTCCCTTTCTCTGGGCTCATTCTGTAAAATAATAGTACTAAACTTGACATTCTATACAAGGAACTCTAATCCTGGACAATGACCAATGGAAGAGCATAAACATCAAACCATATTACAGAGGTTTTATATACAGAATATCCCAAAAATCTCCATACAAAGGAAAAATGTTGTAAAATTTTGTAATGAATATTTTGTAAATAAAGGTACATTTAGCTGTAATTTTCCATTTTCTCTATACAGGGTGACTTTTTGGACACCCTGTATATTAAAGATATATACATAGAGACATAGATATATAAATATATATAGGAAAATGAAATTGAAGTTAGGATATATAGAACTAAGCCTTGTTTATGTGGCATATGCTATAACTAGCACAGTACCTTTGGGAAATGACTTTTTTTAGACTTTAGTTTCCTCTTGCATTAAATGCAGGATTGACTAAATCAGGAGTTTCTGAGAGTGATAAATAAACTGAGCTTCAGAGAATTCCTAATACCCCCATATTAAATGCAAAATTGTGCATAGGGGCACCTTTGAAAATCTAAAGGCTATTAGGAATTTTTTCCAGAAAATATACATATGCACTTAAATGCAAAATTTATATATAATGTCAGAGTGTTGACTCCTGGCCTAGATGAACTCCATAGGTCTTTTTGTTCTGACATTTTGTCACTGTAAAATGCTATTTTCATAACAGGCTTTATTTGAAAATGACCATATAAAACACTTGCATTATATTGATTATTTTCCCCTAGAGTTTAATGTAAATTATCAAAAACATAGGAAATATAGCCTTCTTAAATTTAATTCCTAGAGTGTATTTTGGAGAGTCTTATATATTGTGATTCATATCGCCAAACTGATCTTCCTAATTATTTTACCAATTTGTATTACCAGCAGGAGTGATAAGAAACTAAATTAGTTAGCATCCTTCATGCCAACCCTAGACATTAGCATCATTTTTTATTTTTACCAATTCTGTAGGGACTAATAGTGTTCTGGTTCTTTAAATTTTAATTTTACTGTTCTATTATTGTCACTAGGTTTATACACTTCAGATTTAAACTTCCCACAGCTATTACCTAGGTTGTGAATTTTTGTAACATCATAGCAAAACCTAAGAATGAAGGATTTCACCCCTCAGGTAAGTTATATTTTCAAGAAGTACAAATGTAGGTACTTTTTGTCCATAGAATTGGGTACCCATGTAACAAAGTTCCGCATTGGTACATTCTGCATGGTAAATTTGGGTGTTCATCTCACCAGGTACTCAAGGTGTCCCATTAACTAAAAAACTTCCTAAAGGTTTGTGAAACAGAAAGGCGTGGAGGATCCTGGGAAGTAAGACAATTTAGAAAGGATTTACAGTAATCTGCTAAAGGCATGTGCTTCAAAAGCTGCTGGAGAGATAAAGAAATAGCAGACAGGAGTGGGTGGTGGAAACTGAGCATTGAAGGATTTAAGGAAGTCCTGTGTTGCTTTTCCCGGTGCAAAGGATTGCCTGCCCAGACTTACAGAGAACCACGAGCACATGTGAGATTGCTCTGCCGCAGAGCCAAAAGAGATGCTGAAGCAATTTTCCAACCATTTTATAGCGTCTCAGAATCCCCCCAAAATAGTTGTTTGATTGGCTCAATTAGGAAAAAAAATCAAATATGATAAAGATTTAAGCAAATTTTCAGAGGCCAGCATTTCTGGTTGTAAAAAAATGACAGTTATCTGTTAGATGTTACAATCCACCAAAAATTTATATTACTAAAAAATAAAAATATTACTTTATCGTGTTGTGGATTTTAGTCCATAAATCATGAAGGAAATATGCCATAACTTTTTCGTTCTGAAAGTTCATTTGCTACTACTTTAAAAAGAATATTCAGAGAACTGATGGAACATCATTATATTTAAGAGTTAATCTCATTCTTTTTGAATTTCCCAGGTTTAACTGATTATTTTCAAATCAATGCACGGTTGTAGGTCAGTGCTTTTCAAGATGTGATCCCTGGATTGGAACCAGTAGTGGCATCTGCGAGCTTTTTAAAAATGCTCCACCTTGGGCCCACCTCAGGTCCACAAAACCAAAGGCCCTGGGGAAGGGACCCAGGCGATACAGATACTTGCTGGAGTTTAGACTATTAATATGGGTGCTGGCCAATTATGTAAAAATACTTAATTTTTATGTATTGAAGTTAAACTTTACGATATGTCAACACAAATTTCATCTAATACCCTTTCTTGACAAGATACAGAGTTTATTTCAGATAGTACTTTATCCCTTATTGTAAAATTATCAACATGACCGTAACTATACCTTCTCTGTTGAGAGTTTTATAAAATGTTTGATATGTTTATTAAAAATGTTTAATATGACATAATGTGTAATTAGCACTTTGCCTATGGAAGATACTAAGCTATTTACATATTTGAAATAATTTTTATCTTCATAGCTAGCAGTCCTATAATATGGGTACTACTATTATATTTAGGTATGCATATATATATATCAGAAAATATTTTTTATTACTCTACCTGGGATATTCATACTTATTAAAGAAAAAAACTAAAAAATATCAATTTGCCTAAGAATAGATAATATAAATAATTCAGAAATCACTTCCAACTGTTTCTACCAGAATTTAAAAAGTTAAACTGAGAAATAATTTTTTTCATTTCCTAAGTATTATAACAAAACAATTTTTTCATACTCTGTTAAAATTTGAAAATCTCTGATCCCTTCAAAATTAGAAAAGATCTGTGTAATTCACAACACTTACATCAAAGAAACTCAATAATGATTATAATGAGACCACAATTTAGAAGTGAAAGAAGTGTAAATAAGAGGACAAATGGC